>QRDG01000988.1:117322-393180 GCA_012064385.1 Puccinellia tenuiflora | reverse complement strand
ACGTTATAAATAGTGACAAAACAAATTAAGAAAATTCTAGCCAAATACTTACCGGAGTCGTTATTCTCTTCTAGAGGAGTGCAGATAACAACATCCTCCTCCTTGCGGCAATCACGATGCATCTCAGCAAAGAAGAGAATTGGTGTGCTGTCTACACCTTTCGCCACAAAATTGGAATGCACATATCCTCCCATGCATCCATTTACTAGATTCCTTTCTTTCTCTTCAACGAATTCAAAATCAGCAGGCTGAAATATAAACAGCACATGTAAGTACAATAGCTCCGGTCAGCAATAAATCTCTTGGTTTGGGATCCATAATCTGCAACTAAGGGGTGATGTTCTCGCCAACCTTGACATGTAACTGCCCTAGCATTCTAGTTGTACAATAACCAGAAATAACACTCAGAATGCATAAATATTTTGAGGAAGTGACTGGCCTGCATATTGTTTCGCTTGGCATATGTGTTGAGCGCTATGAGCAATCCCTTGCGTCGTCGCTCTTCTCTTCGTTTCTCCTGCTCCTCAGGGGATGGCGACTTGGGCCTCAGGCTCATCTGGTGCTCGGCTGCAGCAAGCCAAGCATCACTAAACTGCTGGAATGCTTGTCTAGTGGCAGGATCATCACATGCCTTGAGTCTGGCAAAGTCATTACTGCATGACAAAGTAAGATGGGAACAATATTACTATAATGACTAATGACACATGAATATCAACTCGTCTGAGCCAATTAGAAGATCAGCTCAAGAAAAGTTCTTACGGTACTTCACCACGCCAGCCAATTGGTTGTCTGTTATTATTAAGAAAAACATGTGTATTTTGTTTTGTTAAGACATGGCTTTGACAAACAATTACTCTTATATGGATAATATGAAAATACTCTTACGGTAAACAAAAAGAATAATGCAGTAATCTTCTTTCATACCCAGATTAATCAAAATATGCAGGAGATGAGATTGATTTAAAGACATGCCACATGAAAGAGCATACACATGATTTTAGGGCCTAGGTGTTTGCTAACATACATGCAAAATTCTCCGTAACAACTGGCAACTGGATCGTTGCGAGTCGGCGAGGATGGAGGGGAGAAGGACGACATGGCTACCGACCGACTCTCGGCTCCTGAAACAACAAGATCTGTCAGTCAGGACATGCATAGAGATAGACGATTGCAAACGGAGAGGGCATAGGAGGGGGTCAATCAGGTGACGAAACAAAAGCGAGATCGGCGTTACCTGTTAGTGGACCGAGAGAGGTAAGGAGAGGGCGTGTGGTTACGGAGGGAGATCGCCGCCGGCGATAAGATGAACCGCCTCCGCCGCCGAGATCTATTATCCACCCTTTGTCCTTTTTTTTTTCTCCTTCTTTTGGTTCTATACAAGTACGAGGCAGCCCAGTTCGATTCGGATTCCCAACATGAGGTAGATTACCAGCAATCGCCGATGTCCCGCTCAGCTCAACAACGAGTGTATAATCGTAAGGTGCAGCATCAGGACTGAAATTGGTCATCTGTAATTAAAACTTGATGTTTGACTGACTGCATCTTGCGTTGTGGATTTTCAGGAGTTTTTTTCATGTATGGCGGGGCCATAGCCGAAGTGTTAGGGCTGCATGACAAATTCTGGTACAGCTGTGTGTCAGAGAAATTTTGGCGTATCTCGAGCTTACAGGACAAATTCAGCACCAATATCCGGTGCTCTTTTTTACTTCTCAAACAGCTCCGCTTACACTTACTCAGCCTACATAGCTGGTGTTTGAGGAATTGATTCGTGGTGCTCCACACAAATTTCTAGGTACACGCATACTTTGGTACCTTCTGGTTTTCAAATGCAGAGTTTGCTCGAGCTGTAGCCAGGGGCGAAGCTCATCATAGGGCGGCCACCCTACCTTGATTTTTAGCAAGTCCATATGCATATATTTTTTCTGAATATTTTAAGTGGTCGTGTGTCGAAAACGGACTCTGTATGCCTTATTTTAGTGAACACTGCGCAAAAATAATTCTAAACTTTCTAGCTTCACGTTATGTTAAAAAATAATAAACATTGTGTATCTCTTCTATTAGAAAATAATGATGGGAAGGTTTTATGGTTCTATTAATCTATTTTTTTATGTATAGTTTGTTAATCTAAACTTCTAATTGTATTAATGAAAAGGGTTGATCAATGATCAAGATAAAACTTGCATATTTTGCATTCTGAAATGTTCCTTTTATTTTAATAAAGAATAAAGAGTATGCGAATCCACTTACTAATTAACGAATAAAAAAATAGTAGAAATTCCTCTTTGGAATAGAAATAGCCTATTTCCCGAGTCGACGAAATTCATAAAATTCTCCGCGAACGTATTGAACAATATAATAGGAAAGTAGGTTTTTAGAATATTGGTCACGTAGTTCAAGTGAGGGATGGGATTGCGCGTATTATAGGTCTTAGTGAAATAATGTCAGGTGAATTAGTCGAATTTGCAGAATGCACTAGGGGTATTGCTCTAAATTTGGAATCCAAAAATGTTGGGATTGTATTAATGGGTGATGGGTTGATGATACAAGAGGGAAGTTTTGCAGAAGCAGCAGGAAGAATTGCTCAGATACCACGAAGTTCGTTCACTTACAAAGTATTAATGTCTCTAAACAATTTTGATTTTTTACTTATTTTTTTAGAGTTCGCACGACCTTAGTTTTTTTCGTTCTTCGCTACTGGCTGTAGCCCGAGATTGATGATTATCTTGTGCCTCTCGCAGCGATCTTTCGCAAGTTCGGACCGGTAACTCTTCTGGTTGGCTTGATGAAAACATTGCTGCTACATCCACTTCTCCTCCAGTGACATCTAAAGGCCTTTTCTGTGGTAGAAATAACGGTCACGGCAAGCATAATTTTTTTTCTTCTCGACTTGATTGCTTGTTGAGTAGGACTGGTTGCCATGTGAGTCAGTAACTCCGTTGAGTTTTAGTCTTGTTTTTATTTTTTAGTTACAATATCGTAACTAAGTAGAGCTTCTGATTCTCTCGTATACTTACAGTTTACGCATGCGTAGCAGTGTAGGTCACAAAATTTAAACCCACGTTAGATCTTCACTAACATAAATTGTAAGTTTTTCTTTGGTAGCTCAAATCCCTTAGTGTCGAATGTTCAGGATGATCAATTTCACTTTAATAATCAGATGGTTTTTAGCCTCCCTATTTGTCTCTCTGATATCTTTCTTTCATGGCAATCCATCAGAGACATGGTTTTCAATTTCTGCATGGTGTTATGGAGCTCGTCCAACTGCTTGTTGCCTTGCCACTTCCGTGCATTTTAAGCTAAGCAGTGCACATCTACCATGATTGTTGTGGAATTTAAAATCTATTTTTCCGCAGCTTATATGTGCCTTCATGACATGTAGGTCTCAGCAAATCTCAACTGCAGTTGGGGGCTGCAACAGCTGGAAGAGTTCTTCCGTGATAAAATAGTTCAATTTAATTAGCTTGAAGAGATAGTTAATTTGTCATAGCATTCTGTGGTGAAACATACTTTCTTGATACATATGTACAATTTTTTTCTAGCAGTTCCAAATATATTTTTATATGAATTTTTGTACCCTTTATAGATATTATCACCAAACTGTGACTTTAAATGACTTTATTTATTTTGAAGAAATATGGGGAGGAATAAACCTATGGTTCAAAAATAATGCAATAGTCTAATTAAAATATAGGCTTGGGGCGAATAAAAATAATTCAATTTGTATTAAACTTGTATACTTCGGTGAATCTTATTTGTACCATGCTACACATTACAAGTGTAATTTTCTGTGAACTAACCACATAATAGCAATATTACTAAATATTAGCTGGTGTGTTTTGTGTTTGTACTTTATATGATTGAAACATATTAACTGTATTTTTCAACAAAGTCTGTTTTGGAACTATTTTTTACATTCTATAATTTATACGTATTTATGAAAATATCTGTAAAGAGTATGATTTAACAAATATCTCAATAGAGATTTCTAGTGCACAATTAAGTAAGCAATATATAAAAACTTGTAGAATATAAACAGAACCAATGGTACAAGTTTTTCGTGTTCCAAATTTTCTAGCAAGTCAAAATTTAATATAGTGTGCATGCTCCATAGTTGGTATTTTATTAGGGAAATCAGGCGCTTTATTAATCAATCAAAACATGGTTACAGTCAGCCTCTGGCTAGGCTCTGAACTAAGAAAGATGGTGGGCTAGAATCCCAATAAAATGACCCCTCCTATATGGGCGCATACTTTGCGCAATAGTGAGCCGCTTGGTTAGCCTCTCAACGAGCAAACAAGACCGGAAAACTAAACTCGAATACTAATCTTATCTAGGATTGACAGCAAAAGCAAGTGCATATCTCAAGGCTAGAGCTTCAACAATCAAAGGATCCTGGATATTTTGATAATCCTCACATGATGCACCACGAAACGAAGAAGCACACCTTGCCACAATACCTGAAGCCGACATGTCTTTTTAAAACATGTTCGCACAATCATAATTGAGCTTAATCGTGGTACCATCAGGAGGCTTCCATCTCTCCACTATCTGAGCCGGTCTAGTCTGGTTACTTATATTCGGTAACTCAATCACCCTAAAAGTTTTATGAATGAATTATATGGTCTGTGTAGGGTTGTAACTATCTTATCCACGTGTCAAGTTATTTTGAGTAATTAGAGTAATCACAAATGAAAATCAAATAGTGTGGATGAAATTAAAATGTTTTGCACAGAATTAAATGTAGATTTTCGAGAAAAAAAAGTATGTGACTTCCTCCGGAAAGGAAATAACATGCTAACTAAACTTGTTTTCGCCGGTTACATTTGTTTGTTCTTACGTCCCAAGAGACCCGTTGTGTGTATTTTCTTCCAAAAAACGTTAACCATTTTTATTATGCAAGAATGACTTGCTATACACATGGGTAGCTACGCACCCTCCCACAGCCGTTCGATCACAGTTTAGATTCGTGCATCCCCTGTAGCATCTTTGACCCTGTCACCCACCGGCCGAAACATTTTCTGTACTCCCTTTGTCCCATTCGCCAATAATTCGCGCGGCAGTAGTTAGCCATCAGCCCTCTTTTGAGTTCCCCTCTTTTGAGTTCTGGCGTAAAGGTTCATTGTGAATCATGTATGGCATGACTATGAGTTAACTCCTGGTCCACAATAAAATGCTGGAGGAGCGAAAGACACGACCATGAACTTCCCTCTTTGGCGTACTGGCCGTCAAGGTTCATGTTGAATCAAGTAGAAGAAGCACCTATCCATGACGTTGATGACGTACTGGCCGTAAAGGTTCATGTTGGCGTACGAGGCGATGATGTTGATGTAGTCATGCTCCACGTCCGTTACGATGGACTACACGAACAAGAAGAACAGTGCTTCTATCCATGAGAGTTGAAGCTGCACCTGAACGATGCACTCATGGAGATGAACGCCCTGTCTCATATTGTTACTACCGAGGTTTTCTCTCCTTAGTCGCTGGTTCACGCCCATAATTCATGTGGAGTATGAAAATTTGAACGATGCTCTATAAGTAGGCAACAGAGCGACAAGCGGGTCCCATTGTTTGAATTCAAACAGCTAAGACAGTACCGAGCTTACAACTAACAGAAGATGCACGCTGTGCTTAGGGGATTTGTGGGGGTACTAACGAACGTTGACCAGAGGACACTGTTGGGAATATGCCCTAGAGGCAATAATAAAATGGTTTATTAGCATATTCATGTTTATGATAATAGTTTATTATCCATGCTATAATTGTATTAACCGGAAACATAATACATGTGTGGAATATAAACACCAGGTGTCCCTAGTAAGCCTCTACCGGACTAGTTCGTTAGTCAAGAGATGGTTAGAGTTTCCTAACCATGGACTTGTTACAGTCACTTGATAACGGAGTCATATCATTAGGAGTAATGATGTGATGGACAAGACCCGATAATAAAGAGTTGCAATTGATCGTGTCACACAAGTTTCATTGCCAACACTTTTAGTATGCCAAGTATAGTTTCCTTAGACCATGAGATTATGTCACTCCCGTTTACCGGAGGAATGCTTTGTGGACATCAAACGTCACTTCGTAACTGGGTGATTATAAAGGTGGCTTTCAGGTATCTCCGATGGTATTTGTTGGGTGACATGAATCAAGACTGGGATTTGTCCTTCCTTGTGACGGAAAAGATATCTCTGGGCCCTCTCGGTAATATAGCATCAAGAAAGGTTGCAACCATGTGATTAAGTGTTAATCACGGAGATCCTATATTATGGACGAGTAAAGAGAATTTGCCAGGTAACGAGATGAAACTAGATATGGGGATATCGACGATCGAATCTCGGGCAAATTAAATATCGATGAGACAAAGGAATCGTATATAAGATTAAGAATCTCCGGCATCGTGGTTCAATCGATAAAGAACTTCGTTGAATATGTAGGAGTCAATATGGGCATCCCGGTCCCGCTATTGATTATTGATCTGATCATGTCTGCATGTTCTCGAACCCGTAGGGTCACACACTTAAGGATTCGATGTAGCTAGGGTTTTAGTGAGATAAGTAAATGGTGTAATCAAATGTTGATTCGATGTCTCAGATGAGATCCTAGACATCACGAGGAGCTCCGGAAGAGTCCGGAGGTAAAGTTTCATATAAGGAAAGTGGTTTCCAGGGTTCCGGAAAAGTTCGGGAAAGTTCCGGCAGAGTACCGGAAGATTCTAGAAGGTTCCGGAAGGTTCCGGAGGGCCCCACCTTGGGGGCCACGAACCTGGAAGGGCAACTTGGGCTAAGGGGAGGTGCATCAACCCACATGGGCTGGCCTCACCCCTCCCTAAAGGCCCATGAGGCTAGCCCAAGGGAAACCCTAACCCTAAAGGGAAAGGGAGCCTTGGGGGGCAAGTTTCCCCCCTTTGGCCGCCCCAAGGACTTGGGGGAGGGGCAAACCAGCCCCCCCATGCCTATATAAGGAGGAGGGGAGGGCTGGGGCGCACCCCATAAAACCCTAGCCGCCGGCCTCCCTCTCCTCTCCCTCCTCTCTCCTGTAGTCGCTTGGCGAAGCCCTGCAGGAATTTCTCCACCATCAACGCCACCACAACCGTCGTGGTGCCGAGATCCATCTAGCCATCTCCACCTTTCTTGCGGGATCAAGAAGGCGGAGATCTACATCGAGCCGTACGTGTGGATACCGCGGAGGTGCTGCCCGTCGTGGCACTTCATCGAATTGGACTTCGAGGAAATACATCTCCTCGCGACTAGATGAGTCTAGTTGCGGGGATCGACTAGCCAACCCCTGCACCGACAAAATGCGTTTGTTGATCTTCAAGGGTAAGAGATTGGATCTCATATTCGCTACCTCCATCTAGTAGATCTAGATCCTTGGGGTTTATTCCGCTTGTTGCGTAGGAAAATTTTTGTTTTCTATGCTGCGACCCCTTCAGTGGTATCAGAGCCTAGATCTATTCGTAGATGTTGGTGCGATTAGAACACAAGTGTTGTGGGCGTTGATGTTTTATGTTGCTACCTTCTCGCGTGCACTTTGCTTCTTTGCGGTATTGTGAGATTGAAGCGGCCCGGACCAACCTTACTCGTCCACGCACGAGAGACCGGTTCCACGACAGACATGCAACTTGTATTGCATAAGTGGCTGGCGGGTGTCTGTTTCTCTTACTTTAGTGAAGATGCAATTTTCAATGGAAGGCCTTTCAAAAGGATGAGTAAATAAGCAACTACTATATCACCGTTGTGGTTTTGCGTAGATTAGAACGGTTCTATCTCGTTGACCCAAGCCACGTAAAAATTGCATAAACAAAGTAGAGGACGTCTAACTTGTTTTTGCAGAGGGGGTCTGTGATGTGGTATGGCCAATATGTGATTTGTGATAATGTATGCAATGATCATGTTTGTAATCTTTCACGACTTGCATGTCGATGAGTACGGCAACCGGCAGGAGCCATATGGTTGTCTTTTATTTTATGTGACCTGCGTGTCATTGAATCACCATGTAATTGCTTTACTTTATTGCTAAGAGTAGCATTAGTTGTAGTCGCAATAGTTGGTGGACAACCATGGTGATGGCGCCACGATGATGGAGATCATGCCGGATGATGGAGATCATGCCGGTGCTTTGGAGATGGAGATCAAAAGCATAAGAAGAAAGGCCATATCATATCACAATTATGAATTGCATGTGATGTTAATCCTTTTATGCACCTTATTGTTATGCTTAGATGTGATCGCGACGGTAGCATGATAAGGTGATCTCTCACGTTAATATCAAGATGTGTTCTCCCCTAGTATGCACCGTTGCCAAAGTTCTTCGTTTCGAAGCACCACGTGATGATCGGGTGTGATAGATTCTACGTTCACATACAACGGGTGTAAGCCAGTTTACACATGCGGAAATACTACGGTTTCCTTGACGAGCCTAGCATGTACAGACATGGCCTCGGAACACAAGAACCGAAAGGTTAAACACGAGTCATATGGATGATATGATCAACATGGTGATGTTCACCATTGAAGCTACATCACCTCACGTGATGATCGGTTGTGGTGTAGTGGATTTGGATCGTGTGTCACTAAACAACCAGAGAGATGTTGAGTTTAGTGGGAGTTCATTAAGATGAACTAAAATTATCATAATCAAAAGTCCAGATGTCTTTGCAAAAATCCTTGTAGATCATGGTCGACTACGGTAGTCAGTTCGTTGCTGAAAAACTGCGTCTCGATGGGTCAAATTTGTTGAGTAGTACCTGCGTCCTGAAAGAAGTCCTACACACCAATGATGAGCTCTACATGTTAGAAGAACCTATAGGAGATAAACCCAAATATTTCTGCAAGCGATGAAGAGTACATGGAGTGGTTTTGAACCACCTACTTGAAAGTCAAGTGGATGATGTGCACCTTCATGAATTCTGACCTAGGTAGACAATTCAAGAACTTGACTGCAATGGAGATTGTTGGTGAGTTGAAAAATAGTTTTTCAGCGCAAGTTAGAATTGTAAGGTTCGAATGTCTGAACGGTTTTCTTTCACTCAAGATGGAAGAGAACACTTGCTTGGAACAACACCTGAGGATAATGCATGAGATACATCATCGTCTAGTGCTTGTTTGGAACCACGAGATGAATGACGGTTTCGCGATAGATGGGGTGATACGCTAGCTTCTCCCCAACTTCAAGAATTATGTCGGAGACTATGCCATGGGAAGGGATTTGATCACTTTCTATGAATTTGTGTCTCGGCTACGTCATGTCAAAGTGGAACCCATAGCAAGAGAAGTTGACAATGCAGAAAGTATATAGTGATATACAAGTTATAAGTGTTTAAGTCCAAATTGCAATTGTGGCGGTTCCGATAAGTATTTGATACTCATTCTGTTTTATGAAAACAGAACCTGCTGCTTGAGATTTGCATAAGGGATATGGGAAGACGTTGCGGAATGGTGGCAATCAAGGAGTTGATGCTGGCAACGATCTGTCCCTACATTTATCATTTGGATTAGAGGATTTGAATAAGTTTTGTAATCGAACTAAGTGTGATTTTGATTAGTGTGTCTTACTTATGTGAGACGGTTATTCATGTTAAAGACAATGGTTGTTCTATTTTCATGAGTGATCCTTTTTGGAAATCACAAGTTTCGATTATAAGTGTGTTATTCTTATTATAATCTAGATGATAAATTGGTTGAACATTTATAAAATAAGAGACATACTAAAATATCCAAAACTTAATAATGACAATTGTTTTAGTCGTGCTGAATATTGAATAAACATTTTGATGTTTTTATCAATGCGCCTTATTGTAAGGAGTATGACTAAAATGCCACCCTTTGGAAGTGTGTCATGAATTGCCGAAAGTAAACACAAGTGTTGGTTGTATTTTCAGCAAATGTTGGATGTCATTATTTTGTGCGCTCCATCATAAGTGATATGAGTAAATATATGTATTTATTCGAGTTATGATATTTGATGAGATCAAATAAATTACTGGAGTTTAGGATATTAAGTTAACAAGAAAATTGAGTCTTTATGATTTGATCAAAAGAGACAAAAAATATTTGAGTTATATGTTAGTATGTGGACTTGTGAGAAGTGTTATCACAAATTACAATATTTAGAATATTTCAAAGGCGTTTGATATGTCCTAAGATATTGTAATCACACACTATTTGATATTGTGTGGTCTCAAAGAAGGGTTTTATTTCGGGGGGTTTAATAATAGTATTTATATTTATTTGATAAACACTCTGTTTAGAAATAAGGATCTATTTATTGATTCGCATAAACATTTTTCATATGAGTTATGAGAAAAGGTGGTTTCATTAATTATGAGATAATTAGAGACTATTGCGAATAATGTTGTAGTATATTCATAAGTATGACTATGAATGTGATTCCACAATATGAGACTAAAAGGGGCAAACCAATTTGTTGGTTGTGCTAAGTATTTTAGTGGTTTATCGTGAAAAGGTTTCATTGATACAAGAATTGATGGAATAAATGGAAAAGCTAAAACCTTGCTTGTTTATGTATCAAGTGGCACATATGTAAAGTGCTATGTTGGTTAAACTTGACACATAAAGGAATTAATGATGGTGATCATTGAATTTCGGTTTAGCTTGTCTAAAGAAAAGTAGGATTCAAGAATATGGTATTTTGTCAGGTTACAAAATAATATTCATGATTTACTTGTCATGTTTCAGAAACAAGACATACCTACAAAACTACAAAGAAGAAATAGAAGCCTTAAATACGAAAATGACTAAGAGTCATCCTATGTTAAGTTTAAATCACAAAGTAATTGTTGCTTGATTTTGTGAAAGTGATGTTTCACATATTTATTCCTCAAAAGGGGTTTTGCAGGGAATAAATAAAACTTAAAGCTAGTAAAGTACTAGCATTTCGTATAAAGAGTTCTCGATATTAATAGTTAATTAAGAATTTTGGAGGTGTCCAAAATATCGAGAAAATACACGAGTGTGATCTAATTAAGATATGTGGCGACATATATTAAGTTAGAGCAGAAACTATTTTCCATGATCAAAATATGTGGAGACATATGTTTGAGTGGGAGCTAGTTCATGGTCAAATATAAGGATAACATATTTCTGAGTGGGAGCCAAAGTGGTTTCACAATTTAATATGTGTATGGTGTATATTTGAGTGGGAGTTTACAACATCTTGTTTATATGAAATGGAGATTTCATAAATGTTGTAAATATTTCAGGAACCAAACGCATAACTTGTGAAGTTAATTTGAATGTCAAATATCTATGGAGATAGATGCGTATTTTGTCGATAAATAAGTCAGGAACCAACGTATAACTTATGAAGTTAGTTTGAACATCAAATATCCATGGAGATGGATGTATCTATGGAGGATAGATATATTTGATAAGCATTATGTCAGGATGTTTAACCTAAGTAAGATTTTGAAGGAGTTCAAAATAAAACAAGAGAAGAAAGGTTCATCTGCTTGTGAAAAATAGGTGAAACATTGAGTTGATAACTCAGTACAAAATTGATGGTTGGAGGATATGTTGATATTCGCTATGAATTGTTCATAGGTCTAAAACATATAAGAACCATGTGTTTGTATTTGACGATATGTGACCCAAGTTCTTGGTTAGAAGAACGTGTTAGAATGAGGAGTCATTTTAACATGAAGATGAGATAAAGGAATCTAGAGATTGGTAGACTTGGTTGAAGTCATAAAACCAAATTAGATTGGAGATCTCTTAAAGTCAGTAGCGCAGCGAAAGCATGATCGAAAATATCGAAGTGACATGATAGCACTGTCGATTTGTGAGTCTACAACATATAGGAGTATATGATTAATTCAAGGATTAAAAGATATAATATTGTGGTTTGAGAAATTTTATTTCAAGACTGAGTGAGTTCCGGTTGCACATGCTATGTGAAAGTCCTCTTGACTGATCATACGTCATGTAGGCATAAAAGGGAAACGAAAATCTCACTCCCTAACCAAATATATTATATTCATCATGTGATGATGAGAATTATCATGTGATGATAATAGGTTTTCATGAGATGATAAAGTAATGTCAAATTAGGTGACATTGACGTTTTGCAAAGAACATAAAGAACTGTATAGTACAGAATACGGACAGAACCTCTTCCACGAGCAAACATGATCAGCACTGAGACTCCATGAGTGTTAGACACCATGAGTGTTGGATCGAGAAAATGTAAACTGGATTATTGACTCTAGTGCAAGTGGGAGACTGTTGGGAATATGCCCTAGAGGCAATAATAAAATGGTTTATTAGCATATTCATGTTTATGATAATAGTTTATTATCCATGCTATAATTGTATTAACCGGAAACATAATACATGTGTGGAATATAAACACCAGGTGTCCCTAGTAAGCCTCTACCGGACTAGTTCGTTAGTCAAGATATGGTTAGAGTTTCCTAACCATGGACTTGTTACAGTCACTTGATAATGGAGTCATATCATTAGGAGTAATGATGTGATGGACAAGACCCGATAATAAAGAGTTGCAATTGATCGTGTCACACAAGTTTCATTGCCAACACTTTTAGTATGCCAAGTATAGTTTCCTTAGACCATGAGATTATGTCACTCCCGTTTACCGGAGGAATTCTTTGTGGACATCAAACATCACTTCGTAACTGGGTGATTATAAATGTGGCTTTCAGGTATCTCCGATGGTATTTGTTGGGTGACATGAATCAAGACTGGGATTTGTCCTTCCTTGTGACGGAAAAGATATCTCTGGGCCCTCTCGGTAATATAGCATCAAGAAAGGTTGCAACCATGTGATTAAGTGTTAATCACGGAGATCCTATATTATGTACGAGTAAAGAGAATTTGCCAGGTAACGAGATGAAACTAGATATGGAGATATCGACGATCGAATCTCGGGCAAATTAAATATCGGTGAGACAAAGAGAATCGTATATGAGATTAAGAATCTCCGGCATCGTGGTTCAATCGATAAAGAACTTCGTTGAATATGTAGGAGTCAATATGGGCATCCCGGTCCCGCTATTGATTATTGATCTGATCATGTCTGCATGTTCTCGAACCCGTAGGGTCACACACTTAAGGCTTCGATGTAGCTAGGGTTTTAGTGAGATAAGTAAATGGTGTAATCAAATGTTGATTCGATGTCTCGGATGAGATCCTAGACATCACGAGGAGCTCCGGAAGAGTCCGGAGGTAAAGTTTCATATAAGGAAAGTGGTTTCCAGGGTTCCGGAAAAGTTCGGGAAAATTCCGGCAGAGTACCGGAAGATTCTAGAAGGTTCCGGAAGGTTCCGGAGGGCCCCACCTTGGGGGCCACGAACCTGGAAGGGCAACTTGGGCTAAGGGGAGGTGCATCAACCCACATGGGCTGGCCGCACCCCTCCCTAAAGGCCCATGAGGCTGGCCCAAGGGAAACCCTAACCCTAAAGGGAAAGGGAGCCTTGGGGGGCAAGTTTCCCCCCTTTGGCCGCCCCAAGGACTTGGGGGAGGGGCAAACCAGCCCCCCCACGCCTATATAAGGAGGAGGGGAGGGCTGGGGAGCACCCCATAAAACCCTAGCCGCCGGCCTCCCTCTCCTCTCCCTCCTCTCTCCTGTAGTCGCTTGGCGAAGCCCTGTAGGTATTTCTCCACCATCAACGCCACCACAACCGTCGTGGTGCCGAGATCCATCTAGCCATCTCCACCTTGCTTTCGGGATCAAGAAGGCTGAGATCTACATCGAGCTGTACGTGTGGATACCGCGGAGGTGTTGCCCGTCGTGGCACTTCATCGAATTGGACTTCGAGGAAATACATCTCCTCACGACTAGATGAGTCTAGTTGCGGGGATCGACTAGCCAACCCCTGCACCGACAAAACACGTTTGTTGATCTTCAAGGGTAAGAGATTGGATCTCATATTCGCTACCCTCCATCTAGTAGATCTAGATCCTTGGGGTTTATTCCGCTTGTTGCGTAGGAAAATTTTTGTTTTCTATGCTGCGACCCCTTCAGACACATGTCAGCCAGGGGGAGGGTGTGTAGCTACCCATGTGTATAGCAAATTGCATGATACTCCTAACGTCCCAAAATGTGGCGTGCGCATGGTTGTTCACAATCTTTAATCACGCTTTTGACCACTAATAATACTGAAATATATGGGCTGAGTTTGTGTAAATGGTTAACCATGATTTCGTTTAGGAAGTCTTGTGGAATAACTTTTTTCATATGTATTTATATCATTTTATACATATTATAAGTCAAAATCATGGTTAATCATGATTTTTTAATAGGGAAGTACATCTTGATTTTTTAGACGTTGGAGTTATGCTTTGTTGATGAGAAAAAGGCATTCTTGTTTTTTTATATGGATGTATTAAACAGTTTATTGGCTTTAGGATAATAGCATAGTCATTAATTTACATATTTTACCAATTTGGGCCCTTCTCTTCTCGGGGCACTGGGCAATCGCCTTCTTGCCCGGCCTATGGGTCGGACCTATAGTGGTCTTCAGCGGGAAGTGGGCATGGCCAATAGATTTATGCTGAGAAGTTTACTACATTCCAAATGTATGTTCAAGTTTGCATTCCTTATGACTGTATGCATTAAGTTCAAAGTCCGGGGATTGTTTTTGAAGGAAATTGATAGGAAAGTGTCATGCTTTATTTTCCACCACTATATGTGTAAACAAAAAAAAAATGAGGCCAGGGAGAGACCGAGAGGGGGGGCGAAACCCTAGCCCGCGCCACCAACACCCTCTCCTCGTCCTCCGCCCTCGCTGCTGCCTGAGACGGTTGTCAGGACTGCCCCTGGTGCCTTTGATGAAGGTGGCATTGAGGCCTTCGCCACTCCTTCCTCGCACGGAGGGCTATGGTCGCAGAGGTTGCGGCCTCGAGTGGTGCGGCGTCCCCGGCCTCTCGGCGAGCGGTGGGCGCATGTGTTGTCCGACGTCCTAGGCCACGTGGGCGGTGAGGGCCCAGTAGGCGAAGGGCGTGACACGGGGCTGCTTCGGTGGCCGGCGGCGTCAGATCTGAAGAACTCCACCCTCTATTCTCATCAGCCAGCCCGACGAGGCCGGATCTGGCCCATGTCGTGGCCGGTTGTCGTGTTGGTGGTTGGAAAGGAGACCGGGAGAAATCACGTCGGCGACGACACCCCTGGACGATGTTTCCCCTTGTTGAAAGCGCCATCTAGGTACTCTCTTCTCCCCACCCCTCCTTTGTTGATCCCCCGAGGTGAAAAACCTAACTTTGTTGGGCGGCGACGATGCCATGGGCGTCGTGACCTTCCTGGATGCGCTGCTTTGGGAGCTACATCAGTTTGTGGGCTTTGTTGTCTTGCAGTAGGTGGGCGGGTGGCGGCGATGTGGTCCGAGTAGCTCTAGACGGCGTTCGTGGTATTTAAGGCCATATAGTCTATAGGGAGCTCTCTGCCCGCCCCTTGCGCTTGTTGTCCGGCGATACAAAATGCCCTCGAGCCTGGGCGAGAAGGGAAGGGTTCCTCTCTACCGGCCACAGTAGCAGGGTGTGCTCCGTGAGCTGAAGCTTCTTCATGCAGATCCTAACCTGCATCATCGACGCTCGTTGCTGGCGCTCAACTACATTGCCATGTCTTCTTCGACGTTTGAAGCATGTGGCTTTCTTCTCTCTTGTAGTGGACCTATGGACATTAGCGATGGGGCGGTCCATGTATACCTGCTCCAGCGAGGCAGTTGTGTTCACCAGTTTCCATCCAAGTTGAGCGTGAGCATCTCCACCTGCCGACGGTGCGGCGTCCTTTGATCCAGGGCGAGGGGGCAGGGGTCCCGGCCCCTTTGGAGGTGGATTGGATTGGTTGCTGATGCATTGAGCTGCTCGGGAGTACGCGGTGACATGTTCTCCCTGCTTGACTGAGTATCTTCTTCGACTTGCTTTGCTCCAGGACTCCATCTGAGTAGGAGGGTTTCAAGATCTACAAGCTGTGATTCACCTTTTTCTCTGTTGTTTGCTTGTAATCTTTGTTTTTCTATAAGTTGTTCGTCAGTACCATTGTAAAACCCAACCGTATGGGGCTTTATTAATTTAAATATAAAAAAGCAGGGGAGAGACTCTGCAGCACAGCACTATGAAGAAACTCGAGGCACAAAGTGGGGGAGCGAGAGCTCGAACTACTATAGGTGTAAATAGAAAGGGCTGTACATCAGGAAAACTAGAGACTACTGAATGTTTTCTATTCATAGCTGGAAGTTGGTATAAGTTGTTTTGGGCCTGACAGAATAACTGTAACAAATTCATCCCTGAATTACTTCTGACATGACAGCAGTATAAGTTAGGCTTCAGGTTAGTGAAGATAAAATTAGTGTGGCAGTTCCTATGCTAGACTAGTGTACATAACACAGGACACGAACGATGAAAAACAAACACGCGCGTACGGCCTGCCGTCGAAGTCTCTATAAAGTCTTAAATCGATCAGATCGAGTAGCGCACGTGTCTCAGACGATTGCTGTTACACAGAAGATTAATAGTACCATACCGGTAGCTGAGTAGCGCACGGACCGGCATATATGCGTGCCTCTGATCCGTTTCATCGGCCGGGCGTGGTGGTGCACGCCTATGACTCCAGCTTCGGAGGGCCGGGTTGGCATGCATGTTGTGTGTTACTCGAACAGGCTTGAGCTTGATCCCGGGGGGCATTTGATATGGGTCGCAATTCCTCTCGATATTTAGGATCCATGCAAATATGGCTTCAACCGCATTCGATGGACCGAAATTCGCGTGAGAATTTAGCACCTATGCGCGCCAGAAGAGGTCACGGTGCTGCGGACAAAATCCCAGCCGTAAAACAAGTACCTTTGCCGGCCATGCCTTGCCTACCTTCTTGACCCAACAACATGCCAACTCTTTTTTATTTTTTTGATGAGCCAGCCCCCTTTCTCAACTAGCTAGCTTTTAAGGTCGTCTACGACATCCGTGGCCTGGCTGGCTGTCCCGGAAGCTACTGCCGTGTTGAGATAACCTTGTTGCCCGGTTGCCGCTGCCCGACATCGACAACGACGAATCAGGCCCCGCCGCCCTCAACCTGGAGTTGGGCCGGCCAGGGCTAACCTAGTGGCCTGGCTGGCTGTCCGGAAGCTACTGCCGTGTTGAGATAACCTCGTTGCCCGCACTACTAGGAAACTAGCTATATGTGGAAGGTGTTTTTGTGACGCACCAAAACTTCCGTGCGCCACTGATAATATTCAGTGGCGCACCATTGGGGATGCGCGGATTTATGTGGCGCATGCCTGCCCCGTGCGCCACTAAATTGGTACTTTCTGTGGCGCACTGGGCTGGATGGCATCCTACCACACCATTTCTGTGGCGCATGGAATTGGATGCGCCACAAAAAGTTGCATTTCTGTGGCGCATGTGCCCTGATGCGCCGGCATCAATGATTGGGGGAGGTATTTCTGTGGCGCATGGAACCACATGCGCGGGAAGGATGCGCCACAGAAATATGCTTTTCTGTGGCGCATGTGGTTCCATGCGCCACAAAATGTCTTTCCAGAATTACAAAAAGGGCAGCCCCCACTCACCACCCCCATTGTCTTCTTCTTCCCCTCTCCTCCCATCTAGAGCAGCTCGTGTTCCTCCTCCCTCCCACCCCATTTTGCTCATACTTTTCTCCATTCTTTATAGTTAAACCTACTTTATTTGATAGGTAATTGGTGAGGGGGCCGGGGGAGGCTTCATATATACTCTCCTCCTCTCCCAAATACATCTATTTTTCTCTCCAACACCGCACACTCTCTGTCATCGATCATCGCGGTCACGTCTCGGTGACAAATCTACTAGGTGAGTATAGTTGGATGGACATGCATATGCATGTTTTGTGTGGCCGAGATGTGTATGGTTGTAGGTGAAGCGCTTGTCGACGGGCGGTTTGCATGATGGTGAGACGATGCTTGTACATGAAACTTGTGTGGTGTGCATGAATTTTTGCATGTGTGAAGAAAATTTTTTGTTGTTGCTTGCGCCGGCGTGGTGCATGGATGTTTGCCGAAATGTCGATTAACTTCCGTTTCGGCAAATTTTTGCACTACCCATATGTCCTAGATTTAGGAGAGGTCATGCCAAAAAATTTCGGAGACCATACATGTGTGTGTGTGTGTGTGTGTGCGCGCGTGTGCATGTTGCGGTTCTACTTAACACACTCTCGTTTCTTATTTCTGCTTTATCTATATATAGCAACCATGGTCATCAAGATGAGCTCCAGTCAAATCGGTAGATACAAGGAAGAAGCGAAGACGGACATGATTCGGTGCAACAGGCGCCAGATAAGATGTCCGTGTCGAACATGCAAACTCGTGAGCTGGATCGACCCTGATTCCGGACAATTGGAGGAACACCTGCTCAGACGCGGTTTCTGGATAGGCTTCAACAAGGCGCCGACAGCAAATGGTGCGAATGAAGACGAGGGCGGGCGAGAAGACGAAGAGTCTCCTGGACATGGTTATCATGACGAAGGAGATGCCGGCGGACAAGATCATCATGACGAAGGAGATGCCGGCGGACAAGATCATCATGACGGGGGACATGGTCATGATGAAGGAGTAGATGGTGGTGGAGAAGACGCGGACACGCATACCTCGCTAACTTCGGCCTTGCAGGACCCTCATGTTCAAGAACTCCTACTCAAGGAGACGAGCGACGCCAGAGGTGCAGCCAGAAAGAAAGCCAAGCTGGAGCAAATGAAGAAAGACGTGATGACTTCGTTGTATCGTGATTGCCGGCCCCAGGATACGCGCTTGCATGTAACGCTTGATGCTCTACAGATGAATGAGGAAAACAGATGGACCGACGTCAGCTTCAGTAAGCACCTGAAATTCTGGTACGATCGTCTTCCCGAGTGGAACACATTGCCAAGCAGTATCGAGGAGGCCAAGAAAGTCGTGTTCCCTCTTGACCTACCATACGAGAGATACCATGCCTGCATCAATGATTGCGCAATTTATCGGGGCGTGTACAAGGACAGAGCCACATGTACGGTGTGTGGCCAGGGACGGTACAAGAGTGGGAACAAGAATGTTACTCGAAAAGTGGTATGATACTTTCCTCTCATTCCCCGTCTGCAGCGGTATTTCGTGGACCCTAAGGAAGCAAAGCTCATGCAATGGCACACGAAAAGGGAGAAGCCCGAAGAAGATTCGGAGAAGGGCGTGATCCTGACACACCCTTCAGACGCTTGCCAGTGGGAAGCATTGGACATGGCCTTCGAAGATTTCGGGCGCGACGCAAGGAACGTCAGGCTGGGTATGAGCACCGATGGACTCAATCTGTTCGGCAACCAGAGTAGCACGCATAGCACCTGGCCCGTGTTTGTATGGCCTTACAACCTTCCCCCGTGGCTGTGCACGAAGCAAAGGTACATACACATGAGTATTCTCATTCAGGGGCCGAAACAACCAGGTACCGACATACATCTAAATCTCGCGCTGTTGAAAGAGGAGTTAGCCAGGTTGTGGGAGACGCCAGTCCGTACGTGGGACGCCTATACTGGAGATTATTTCGATATGAGAGCCGCGTTGCTCATGACGGTGCAGGACTATCCTGGTTGCTCATATGTATCGGCCCAGGTAGGCCATGGATTCTGCGCATGTGTCAGGTGCATGGATGAGACCCCGCATCTCCAGCTACCAAGTGATCCCGGGTCTTCGAAAACCGTGTTCCCAGGGGCTCGAAGGTGGCTTCGCATGGATCACCCGTGGAGGAAATGCGGTGATTTGTTCAATGGTAAAGACGAGCTCAAAAGAGCCCCGTGCCCGAGGAGCGGCGAAGAAATCGACGAGCTTTTGAAAAATTGGGAGGAGTGCCCTGTGCCGGGAAAGAAGCGACCAAGGGTAGACCCCCTGCTAGGTGTATGGAAAGCGAGGTATGTTTTCCACGACTTGGAGTACTGGAAGATACTCCACACGCCCCATAGCCTCGATGTAATGCACATTACCAAGAACGTTACCGAGAGTCTGCTTGACACTCTTTGCAACATGTCCGATAGGACCAAGGATGGGACGAAAGCAAGATACGATCTGAAATGGCTTGGCATAAGGAAAGATCTTTAGGCACTCGATAGTGATGACGATGATGATGATGATGATCAGACGGAAGGGACTCAAGGTCGCCGCAAAAGGGTAAAGAAGAACGCGGTGGTGCTTCCCGCTGCTGCTTCACTATGAGTCCGGAGGAGCTCGAGAAGTTTTTCAGGTGCCTCCTAGGAGTCAAATTTCCTCACGGTTACGCGGGGAAGATAAGCAGATATCTGGACGCAACGAAGAAGAGGTTCAGCGGGATGAAGTATCACGACTGTCACGTGCTGATGACGCAGATACTCCCCGTTGCGATCCGAGGCCTAATGGACGAGCATGTCCGTGATACGCTGCTTGGCCTTTGCAACTTTTTCGACGTCATCAACAGGAAGTCGATCGGCGTGAGGCAGCTCCACAGGCTACAGGAAGAAATCGTGGTGATACTATGCGAGCTCGAGATTTACTTCCCGCCCGCATTCTTCGATATCTGCGTGCATCTCCTTCTCCATGTCGTTGATGACATCAGGCAGCTCGGGCCGACATTCCTGCACTACATGATGCCGTTCGAAAGACAGAACGGTGTCATGAAATGATACGTTCGCAACAGGTCCCGTCCAGACGCAAGCATGGCCAAGGGCTTCCTAACCTACGAGTGCATCTCCTTCTGTCAGAATTATCTGAGCACCGAGAACCAGGATGTTGGTCTGCCAACCAGGACGCACCTCGGCAGGCTCGAGGGATTTGGTCACCGCGAGGGCTACCGCTCACTCCATGTCGGCATTCATGGTCGACAAGACGACTTCGACAGGGCTCACCGGGTCACGCTATAACACTTACAATTGATCGAACCTTGGGTGGAAGAGCACAAAAGCTTAATCGAGCAGAATTACATCGACCTGTGCCGGCCGAGGAAGAAGGGAGACGTAACCAGAGAGCACAACTCCAGCTTCACGCCTTGGTTCAAGAAAAGGTAACTGGTTCAAGCAGAGAGTATACGGCCGCCAGCTACGGAAGATGAAAAACTCATATTCTCCTTATCACAGGGCCCTAGGCACAACGTAAAGACCTATCAGACGTACGACATCAGCGGTTACAGATTCTGCACCGAGGAAAAGGATAGGAATAGCGAATATCAAAACTCAGGAGTAACTATGCTATCCTACGGCGATGACGAGGCTACTGTCAAGGAAATATTCTTCGGAAGGATCGAGGAGATATGGGAGCTCAACTACTGTGGACAGTTGGTGCCAATGTTCCGTGTGAGATGGGGCAAGGACGTCGTCAAAGAAGACCGGTATTTCACCATCATGGTAATACCCAATGCCAAATCGAAGAACGCCTCCGCGAAAAATGAGCCATGGGTACTCGCTAGCCAAGTCGAGCAATGCTTCTTCATTACCGACCCGTCAAAGCCTAGCCGTGTTGTCGTGAGGAGGGGCAAGAGGAGCATCATCGGAATGGAAGGAGACGCCAACAAGGAAGACTTGGACAAGAACGGCGATCCGAAGATCGAGGAGGAATTCGACAAGTACTTCGACATGCCTACTAATAGCAAAGAAATAAGGAAGACCTCCCTACCTACTAAAGGTTGTCCATTCACGCGAAGAAATCTCAAGGTGCCCGGCCTAAAGTATTCAACCGCGAAGAAGGGAAAGAAGAGAAGCTAGCTCCGAATCGGCCGCCGGGACGAATAAGACTTTTTTGTGTATTAAAATATGTGTGGTCTACTAAAAAATGCATGTGTGGTCTACTATATATTATATACCATGTGTGTGTGTGAGAGACAAGCATATATATATATATATATACCATGAATAAAATATGTGTGGTCGATCTACTAACAATTGTGTGTATATTCGTCTTTAATTTCTTTAAAATGTGTGTATGTTAATTCTTTCAATATAACCAAAAATGTTTTTTTAAAGAATAACAAATGTGTTTGTGTTCTATATTTAAATTTAACCCAAAAAATTTAAAATAAAAAAATTGGGACAGTCAGGATTCGAACCTGGCTGTGCACCCAAGTACTGTGCACATAATTCTGTGGCGCATCCTTGCTGGCATGCGCCACAGAATATGACATTTCTGTGGCGCACCCAGGAAGGGTGCGCCACAGAATCTCAGCATTCTGTGGCGCATGCCAGCCAGGATGCGCCACAGAATTTCCTTTCCCCCACTTACATGTGGGGCCGCCCCACGCCTCTCCCTCACTTAGCAGTTTCACCACAGTTTCCCTCTGCAACTCGCCGACCGCCGCCCGCCCGCCCCAACTCGCCGCCGTCGACATCGAGCCACTGCCGACGACCCTTGTCCCCTCGCCCTCTCTCTCCCTACCGACGAGCACCAGGAGGAGGAGGCCCGCGCCTGCCACGTCCACGGCCGTCCTCGCGCCCGCGTACGTTGTCCCGCGCCCGCGTACGTTGTCCCCGCGCCCGCCGCGTCCACACCCGACGCCCGCCCCGGACGGCCTCGCGGCCCTGCCACCTCGACGCGCCCTGCGCCGCGGCCTCGTAGTTCTCCCTCCTTCCTCCTCCCTCCCTGCCATCTTCCTCCTCCTCCCTCCTCTCCATGGAACATGCACTCTAGGTGCTTGTTGAAATGCCCAAACAGGCTGTACTTGTTCCTTCAATTGTAGCTCAGGTCAGCAACTTTGCTAGGGTTCATGAATGGAATGGAGATTGCTCCTGTGGTGATGTTGTGATGCTCCTCTGGATGCTGTGATGCTCCTGTGGTGATGCTGTGATGCTCCTCTGCCTATAAATATTTCAATAAAGAATATGTTGTGATGCTCCTCTGCCTATGATGATGTTGTGATGCTCTAGTGCTCCTGTGATGATGATGTGATGCTCCTCTGCCTAGCTATGATGAACCTTCTAGTGCTAGTCCTGCATCCTTGTAATGCCCGGGGTTTTCCCCCAAATTAGAATTTCTTGTTATTTTATTTTTGCATCATCATGACATCAGCATCATCGCATCGCATGTTTTTGTCCGCAAAATTATTTTTATTAAACCCTATTTTATTTTGCAAAATTTGTCGCAAAATTTTTATCGAGACAGTCGTCTCCGTTTTTCAAAAATTAATTGCCAAATTTAATTTGCAAATAAAATATTTTGAGAACTGCGAGAGAGTAGCCCAAACCGGCCCAAGCCCACCAAACCTCCAAACCCTAATCCTGCCCCTGCCTTTTTCCTTTCCCACCCCCTACCTTTTTGCAGCCGCCCTCCCCTCATTTTTCCTTTTCGCGGAGACGCCCTTGCACCTCCGTCTTTTCCCTTTTTCCCCCTCACCCTCTTTTCTCTCTCTCTTTTCTCTCTCTCCTTTTCTTTTCTTTCCTTCTTCCTTTCCCCATCCGCAGCTCCTCTCCCGCACCCGTGCGCCACCACCGTCCTCTCTCCTCCACTACCGGGCCGCCGTTTTCCCCAACGCCATGGCCGTCGCCCAGCTCGGCCCGACCACCAGCTCCCCATCGACCTCCACCTCGGCCGCGTCCTCCGGCTCCCTCGCCCCTCACGCCTCGTGGACGACCTCCTCCCGCCGGCAGCCGTCCTCTCCCTCCGTCGCCTCCCTCAGGCCGCCACCGCCTCCATCCGGCCGCCCCTGCCTTGAGCCCCCTCCGCCTGCAAGCACCGCCGCCAATCCACTGGTCGCAGCTCGTCCCACCGGTCCACCACATCCGCACGCACCGCCGAACCTCCTCTTCTCTCCCCGTCACCCGTGGCTCCTCCTCCCGGCCTCGTCTCACGCCGGCTCGCCTCGACTTGCTCCCTACTGAGCCCAACTCGTCGTGCCTCCTGCTCCTCTCGTCCTGAGCTCCTCCGACCGGCTCCCTGTCTCGGCTCGGTGCCCCTTCTCTATCCGTCTCCGTGTCCGTCCCCAAATTCGTGTTCGTGTCCATCTCCCTGTGGCCGGTGCCTTCGTGCCCGTGCGTCTGACGTCCCCGTCCGTTCCTATTATTCGCTCCCCGTCCGTGTCGTGTCTCTTCCTCCATGACGTTTCCCCGGACGTCCCTGATCTCTCCGTGGCGTGATGCTGCCCGTGTTGCTGTGTCGTGGAAGTTTTCCCGATGCGTTCCCCGTCTCTGCTACCGTTCCTCGTTTCCCGTCGTGAAGCCGATCAACGACGCCTTCCCGTTTCCGTCTCCGATGTCGTGCACCGACAAGTTCGACGACTAGAAGATGGATACGACAAGGTCTACCCCGACACTGGAACCCGCCAAGATCTTCGCTTCATCGTTGTGTTTTGTGTCGGCCGCCTTCGTGCGTGTCCGAGAAGCCCGATGCCCGACTCCCCGATGCCGAGGACCCCGTCGACCCCGAAGCCCGGAACGCCAAGGTCCGCAACGACGACGACCCGAGTACGACTACTTCCACGACGTCGACTACCTCGACTACTCGGACTCCGGATGAACGACTACTTCGGCTACTTCGACGACTTCGACTACTTCCGCTCCGAATCCGAAGATCCTCGATCCGATGTGTGACCCCAACCCTAAACCCTATATACCATATATGTGTATCTTATAAAATCATGCATGATCAAATAACACCGAACCTTTATCCATTTAGTCGAATTAAATCAATTTAAATATGGGGTTTGTCCGGTGCATCTATATTGTGCACCGATCCCATTTAAAATGCTTTGCCATGTGTTAGGGAATAAAATTGGATCGCATTTAATTTTTCATGCATCATGTCATCAACATGCCGCTTCTTTTGCCGTAGAGTAAAATGCATCTTTTGTGTTTCCGGTGTTCGTTGCTTCTTCGGGAATAGGCCGATGAGTTGATGTGAGCAACGACAGGTTCTGCTACCTCTACCGGATTGCAGGCAAGTCATACTACCTTGCTATCTTTACTTGATTCTGTCTCTCACACGTCCTATCTTTTGTTCCTTGCTAGCCTAATATTGCGATGCTTGTGTCTCGATCCTATTTGCATGTTTACCTTGCAGCCATGATATGCCCCACCCCCATATCCTATTACCCTGTTGCGTGTTTATCTTATTGGCCTTGCGAGTCGTAGTGCATGGTTAGGTTTGTTTTGCTCGAGTCATGTTCTAGTCTTGTTATAATTTGATAGTTGGGTTAATTCACATGATAATCTTTAATGTTTGGCGATGGGAATAATTAATAAAGATAAGGCACCGGCGGAAGGCCAATCGTGGTGATTTGTTCTGCTAGTGTCGCCTAGGACCCGAGTTCTTGTCCTCTGATCCAAGACTGAACGCACTACCCACATGTGGGAGGAAATGGGACTCCCCTCGACCTACTACCGGATCTGCAACCTTGTCCAGGGCGCCACAAGTAGTTCGGGTGTTTCTACGGTTACAAGCGCGGATGATATGGTAAGATGGATACGTGGTTACTTACGTAGGGCTTGCGGTATGATGCGAAGTGACCAACTCATGGTAGTTTGTGTCACCTAGCCGTAGACGCAAACGGTTAAGTCCACCTCGGAGCTTCGGCCGGACTTTCAAGGTGGGTCAGACTTAGCTAGGTGGTTCTCTGTACTTGTGCGGTAGTGAAGGAAAGTGTAGCGTCGGATACCCTGCCGGTACACCTTAGGAAGTGTGCTAATAGCTGGGAACAAGGGTTGAAGTGTGTGTGGTTACATTTGTGCACCCCTGCAGGGTTAAATCTTTTCGAAAAGCCGTGTCCGCGGTTATGGACGACTTGGTGATGATGCTGGCTAACAAGATCATAGACAACTTACACCTAATGATAATAAATTGATTAGTAAGATAGAGCTACTTCCATAATAAATTATAAAATTTGCCAACTGTGTGAGTGCCTTTGGGGTGAATAGCTCCTGTGCGACGTTTTTCCAAAAAAATAGCTAGCATGCGACGTTGTTGCTGGAAATAGCTAGCATGCGACGTCTGACGGGAGGCTTATAGCTGCAATGCGACACTTCTCTTAAACATCAGTAGACAGCTTATCAATTCAAACTACATGGGCTGAGCGGGACCCAAAACTTATCCATGTCAGATCGTGGGACCCACTGCTTGTCCACCTCACGTCGTGGGACCCAGAACACGTAGCTGCATCAAGAGAGATGATCTCGTCCCCGCACCGGAGCCAGCGTTCATTCGACCGTTGCAGTATAGAGCATCCGCCCGTTCCTACCCCACTTCTTCTCCGGCGATCCTCTAAGCGCTGCAACGCCGGCGGTGATGTCGACCTCCGCTTCAACCTGCCGGTGGCCGCGCTATGGTCCAGTGCCGCTGGGACGGTGCCCTGACTGCCCACGGACGGCGCCCCTGAAGCGCCTGACCACCGTGAGCGATGAGAAAGGCAACGCCGGGCGCGAGTTTGTGAAATGCGAGAGCAAACCAGAGCCAGGGAAGGTGAGATCTTACTTTCCCCTCTACCAATTTCATTTTATTTTCATCAATTTTGTGGTTTTCATCCGATTTGGTAATTAGGGTTTCATCCGATTTGGGGAAATTTTGCTCTGTTTTCAGCCGGATCTGCGGAAATGCCACCATTTCGAGTGGCTTGATGAGTACATCAATAGGATTGAACTGGAGGGCGCCTTCCTGGAGGTCAATTCGCCGCCGTCGGCCGAGCAGTGGGGATCAGCCACGGTGGTTGCTCCGGTGGGGAAAGCGGCCGGGGTTGCGGCGGAAGTGAAGGAGATGAAGAAGATGAACAAGCACCTAAAGAAGCTTGTCGATCTGAAGAAGCAGGACAATCTGATGTCTGTAGTTTTTTATTTATGTGCAATTGCTCTTGGTGTTGTTTATTTGCTGATCATTAGTCACTAAACAATGTAACTAGTGTTGCAGTTAGTTTGGACAATTTCTGTATGGCTAAGACTTGGAAGTAATGCATGACAGATGCAAATTCATTTGGTTTGTTCCAATTCCAAAAATGTTGCAAATGTGTGTTGTCTATTTGCTGATCCTTGGTCATTGTAACAATGTAATTAGTGTAGCAGTTAGCTCGGGCCATTTGTGTATGGCTAAGACTTGGCAGATATGCATCACAAATCCAACATTTATTTAGTTTGGTTAAATTTGTAAAACGTTAGAAATATGTGTGAAATGTTCCGTTCTTTTGTAGAAAAAAAAACTACAACGGATAGGCGAAAAGGCCAGGCCCAAGTAAAACCTAGCCAGGCCCAATGTCAAAAGATGTGATCTTTCGGCAAAAAAAAAACGTGCACACTCCAGGCCTAAACGTCTTGTTGGGCCCAATAAAAATAGGATGCGTCTCCCTCTCCCTATGTCCTCTCTTCTTTTTATTATTTACTTATTATTTTTCAGCATTTTAGTTTGTTTACTCACTCTGTTCACTTTTGTAAGACATTTTAAGGCATGCTAGCATTATCAAGGGCCATGGTTTTGAATTCCCACGCTTGGTTGAGATTTGTCCCTTTTCTTTCACCATTGACACGTGCACAGTCCAGGCAGAGGGGCGGTGCTGGGTTTTGACGTGACAACATCGATGGGACGCGGGGCCCCACTAGTCAGTTGGACTGCAGGTCACGCGTCAAGACCAGCGACGGTCCAGCGGTTAACACACAGCGACGGGAGAAGAGTATGTTGGCTATTGCTGAAAATTACCCCAAAATTCAAATGAATTTCTTGAGGACATTAAGGAGTCAAAGAAAACATTGGCATCCATAACATATATTATCCATAACTGCATCCACATTACATATATATATATATATATAGTGGCCCGACCCACATTACACGTTACATATATTAAACTAAAAAAAGAAAAATTACATTTCATAGCCCTAAATATAAAGGGCCCTAAACCCTAACCGCTACCCGTTGGCGCCCCTTCGTTTGCGGGCCGTAACCTAGTCGCCGCCGGCGGCCTTCCTCCACTCCGCCGCCCTGGCCGCCCTCTCGGCGTCGGACAAGGCCCGGAGTTTCTCCTCCCGGAGCCGCTTCGTGGCCCTGTCCTCCCGGACGGGGTACCACTTCTTCTCCTCGGCGGCCGCCGCCTTCCTCTCCTCGGCGGCCGCCTCCTTCCTCTCCTCGGCGGCGAGTTCCTCCCTCTCCTGCATCTCCAGGAAGGGTAGACCGCGTTCGAGGGCCTCCTCGGAGCGGTTGTTCATCTTCGCGACGTCGTCGGGAGTGGGGTTGTGGACGAAGGGGCCCTCCGCGAAGACGGATCGCCGGCATTTTTTGGGACGCCGACGCCTCGGAGGATCCCTCGGCGGCGCCTCCCACCAGCCAAGCGGCTGTGGGTGGTTGTCCTCGTCGCTGTAGGGCTCGGGGCTGGAAGGGAGAGAGATTGGGCTGTCCATGTTGCTAGAGGGAGGAGGAGGCAATGGGGCTGGAGAGGGATGAGAGGAGGCAATGGGTTGGATAGGCTCCATTTAAAGACTGCGATGAGACGTGCGTATTAATTGGGGTGGATGAGGGAGGAGGAGGCAGTGTGAAAGACATGCCGTCTGAAAGCGTAGAAAAAATTACGTTTCGTAGTACGTGCGACGTGACCCAGCATGCGTGCATTAACGCAAGTCCAAAGTCTAACGCAACGGACCAACGCGTGTAGTAATGCTCCGTGCGACGCTTGAAGGACACAGATCCAGTGACATGCACCTTTTGCATGTCACACGGTGACATGCGGGCTAAATTCAAATTTAAACATTGCGAAAAAATCTGGAAAAAATCATGCATGTTCACAGCACATATTTGCGTGACCCCATAAAATTTCAGCTCAAAATACGAAATATACATCGAGAAACAAAAAAAGAGAAACTCAGACGTGAATAGTTCCCGAATAGCTAGGATGCGACGCTGCAAAAAAATTAATAGCTAGGCTGCGACGTGATCGAGGCCTGCGGCAGCGCGCGCTTGCATGCGCCCGTGCCACGCATCGCATCCTTATCCTCTCTCACGCTCTGGAAAAAAGGCTAGCCAATCAGCTAGCGGAACCAGCCCTCCCACGGATCGCCCAGAGCCTGGCCTAAGATTCCTTCTACAAGAACAATCGGACGGCTGAAGTTCATTGCAAGCGTAGATCGACGGTGTGTGTACAGCGAGATTGTCTTCAGCAACAGAAATTCAAAAAAAATCAAAACAATGAAAAACCTCCGCACATTGTCTTCTAATGTCGAACACAAGGTAAGGAATAATATCTAGGTGATTTGGACAAGGTCGGAAAAAAAAGTTGATAGAAATGGGGTCGTTTCCCCTAGTTTTGGAGGCCATTTCTAACATGTTGATAGAAAGGTTTTGGGAATTAAGTTGTCCAAAACCCCACTAAAGGTTCATTTTGGTGTGACTAAGAAGGATCCAGGCTTACTTTTCCATTTTTGTGTGTAGAACTTGTTTAAATGCCGGTCAAACTAAGGGTTTGACCGAATTTGAAATGAGCAACAAAAATTCAAAAAAAATCAAAAAAATGGAAAACCAGTGCACATTGTCTTATAATGTCACATACTACCTATTGGGTCTTATAAAAAAGTTATATATACATTCAAGCTCTCTGTTCATGCATAAGATGTGATATCGGCAGAACTCTGCCATATGAAGTCAAGGTTGAAGACAAGTGGTTTAAGGTTTTGGGAATGAAGTTGTCCAAAACCCCACCAAAGGTTCATTTTGGTGTGACTAAGAAGGATCCAGGCTTACTTTTCCATTTTTGTGTGTAGAACTTGTTTAAATGCCGGTCAAACTAAGGGTTTGACCGAATTTGAAATGAGCAACAAAAATTCAAAAAAAATCAAAAAAATGGAAAACCAGTGCACATTGTCTTATAATGTCACATACTACCTATTGGGTCTTATAAAAAAGTTATATATACATTCAAGCTCTCTGTTCATGCATAAGATGTGATATCGGCAGAACTCTGCCATATGAAGTCAAGGTTGAAGACAAGTGGTTTAAGGTTTTGGGAATGAAGTTGTCCAAAACCCCACCAAAGGTTCATTTTGGTGTGACTAAGAAGGATCCAGGCTTACTTTTCCATTTTTGTGTGTAGAACTTGTTTAAATGCCGGTCAAACTAAGGGTTTGACCGAATTTGAAATGAGCAACAAAAATTCAAAAAAAATCAAAAAAATGGAAAACCAGTGCACATTGTCTTATAATGTCACATACTACCTATTGGGTCTTATAAAAAAGTGTAGAACTTGTTTAAATGCTCTCTGTTTGAACTTGTTTAAATGCTCTCTGTTTGAATTTGAATTTCGGCAAATATTTGAATTTCGGCAAATATTTGAATTTCGGCAAATATTTGAATTTCAAACTCAAATTCTAGTTTAGCATTATTACAAATCACACAAGTTTTCACGAATCAAAGTAGCATTATTACAAATCACACAAGTGTTCAAGAATCAAAATCGAGTAGCAATACATCAATTTTTCTTAGCATTTGATTTCTTCTTCTTCGGCTTCGGCTTGCTTTTGCTTGCTTTTGCTTCTATATCAAGAAGATCATTCATGCTCCTTGTTTTCTTTGAATCTCCTTCACTAGGCCTTCGAGGGGGAATTTCAGGCTGGAAAACTTGATCCAAAGCTGCTTCAGTTTCCACATCTTCAGTTTCAGCTTCCAGAACAGCTTCAGCTTCAGTTTCAGCTTCAGTTTCCAGAACAGCTTCAGCTTCAGTTTCAGCTTCAGTTTCCAGAACAACTTCAGTTTCAACTTGGTCCAGAACAGCTTCAACTTCCTCCAAAATAGATTCAGGTTGCACATCTCCAGGTTGCACAGGCACTGCAACATCGACAGAGCCGAACACAGTCTGCACACTCCTCTTCTTTCTACACCCTCCAATTCTGGCCTTTTTGGCTGGACAAAGAGGTTCAGTTTCAAGGGGCTGAAACACACGTTTCTTCCTGACAGTCACCTTTGGATCGGTGTATCTACACTTGATGGATCCAGCTCGGTGTCCAAGTTCTTCACAACGCTTGCATCTATTTTTGTTACCTTTTTGGGGCCTCTTTGGCTTGGCGTCTTTCTTCCCCTTCTTACTGCTCCCACCTTTTTCAAACCAAGGCTTGAATCTACTCTGTTTCGGCCTGCCAGCCTTCCTTCTCGTCAAAGGAGCGCACAAGGAGAATTCTATGTCCACTTCAGGCCACTGAGACTGATCTGTAAGTGGTGGAATTGGATGTGCATATGCAGCTCTGAATTTTTCAACTGAGTAATATTCATGCAAATATGGGTGCATATTTAGCTTGGGTTTGGATGCCAAGAAAATGATGGCATGTTCACAAGGTTTTCCAGTGTGTTGCCACTCAAGGCAGCTGCACTCTTTCTTTTCAGTGTCAACAACATGCCTTCTGGTAGTCTTTGTATCTTTAACTTCACCAGAATGCAATGAGGATTTCACAACTAACAAATGTGCAAGCCCTCTGCTCCTGTTGACTACCTGCTGCACCACAGCAGGCAGTTTATCCTGCCCTCGCAGCTTATCACCAATCTTTGCTCTCAATTCCCACCACTTCATGATCATGATCCTAATTTGGTCAACCATGTCATGGACAGGCAAGTCCTTGAAATCCTTTATCTTGTTGTTAAAACTTTCTGCCAAATTGTTGTTGATATGATCACACTTGATGGCAGTGTTAAATCCTGACCTGTACCACAAAAGAGAATGGTATGTGTCCATCCAAGGGCCAAACTCAGTGCTTGCTTCTTTTATCTTATTCATATGATACTCCCAAGCACTAACCTTGTATGCTCTTGCTGCTGGCCACAAGCGGCCAAATGCATCTCCTCTGAATTTTTTTATCACATTCATCCACATATGACCAAAGCACTCCCTCTGCTCACAATGTGGGAAAATATTCTTCACTGCATTTTCTAGCCCTTTACATGCGTCAGTGTGGATTGCCAAAGGGAACACTGGACCAATGCTACTTTTCAACTTCAGCATGAACCATGTCCATGAAGCTTCTGACTCAGACTGAAACAAGCCAATAGCTACAGGGTACGTCCAATTGTGTCCATCTAGAGCATTGCAAGCTGCAAGTTGACCATTCCACTTGCCAGTCAAAAATGATGAATCTATACTCAAATATGGACGGCATCCTGCTTTGAAGCCATCAATGCAAGGCTTTAAAGCCATGAAGAATTTGGAGAAGAACACTTTCCCATCTGGTGTCACCTCAGTATCTATCTCAACAACACTGCCTGGACACCTTTTATCCACTTCTGCTTTGAAGTTATAAAGCATTCTAAAGGTATTTGCCCAATCACCAAATAATCTTTCATTACTCTTTGCTTTGCCTTCCACACTGTCGTATATTGCAGCTGGATTGGGTAATCCTTTTCCAGGTCTACTTTCAGTTTCTTTGCAGTCGTGTTTGGTTTCTTGGATAAAATAGGAGTGATTTTTTCTGCCACCCAAAGTTGGGATGTCATTTTTGTAACTTGTTGTGAAGTTGTCATACAAGTATGTACTTTTGGAATTTGATTCACTCTTACTGTCCTTCCATCAGGTTGACGTCTAGCTGATATATACCACTTGCATGGCATGGCACCACCATCAAAACCTTTGCACTTGGCATAGAATTTCTTTGTATCTGTCCACAAAGTCTTGGTTTCAAACTCATGTTTGATTGCATAAGTCCTGAAACACATCCTAAACTCATCCATGCTTGGAAACAATTTACCTACTTCAATAACTGGATTTTCTTTGTCATAAACACATACAAGCTCTTCATCATGGCCATCATCCACATCAACTGCAGCATTCTGCATCAACTCTGAATCTATTTCAAAATCAGCATTAGCATCTGTATTTGCAGTCCTTGACCGTCTGTTACCATCATCTGCAGAATCTTCTTTCTCCTTTTCCTTGTCTTGCTCATCTACAGGAATACCAAACATAGATGCCATTTCAATGTCAGACATTGGATCAATGACCAAATCTGTCGGTTCATTAATCTCAACTGTATTCCAATCGATACATACAACCTCCTCAACATTATCAACTGCCTCTTCTGCATCTGCCTCCGCTCTTAACACTGCCAATTCAGTAACTAAAGGCCCTATCTGCCTTTGTGCAGACCAATCATCCTCAGCAATCTGGCAAGCCAACTTCGATGCCACATATCCAACCCTAGATGCAGGGTTCAGAGCTACGAGCTCTGCCAAATAAAGAACACTTTTGCTTGTCCAGCCGTCTCGCCGATCGATTTCTTCTACCATTTCTTCCCCTGTCTCAATCCTAACATACTCCTGTTTCCAATCATCGAACCGTAACAAAGAAACTTCTTGTTCTGGCCCCCAAATCACACTCTCCCCAATTTTTTCCACCACATTCCTCACGGCCTCCTCTTCCTTCAATTCTAGGTCTTGGGGATCAAATTCTTCAAAAGGTATATCCCATTCAACCATCGTGTCTCTCTCAATCATCCGCATGCTGCCATCAAGCAACACTGCCTTGGAGGGAAAGAATTTGATCGAAAATTTGAATTTACCATGTCCCCTGTTTTTTGGCGACCAAGGTGAGCTAGAAGTCGAGGTAGTAAGCAAATGGGTATAGAATTGAAATTAAGTTCAAGCCTCGGGAAATTACCCATTACTTGTCCCCTCTCCCGGTTCCATCTCGCCGCCGTCCACAATCTACGCTCAAAAGGGCGCCCTCAGATCTAATGTGAGAATGATGGGAGAGGAATTAGGGTTTCGAATGGCACTCACCACATCCGCTGTAGAACGAAAGCGCCGCCGCCCTCTGAAAAAGTTCCGCTGCCGCCCCCGCCGTCGAGAACGTTTCCCCGCCGCCGCGGGTGCCGACAGAGAATGTCACGCGCGCGCTCGGTCGGAAGCGCTCGAATGGCACTCACCACGTCCGCCGTAGAACGGAAGCGCCGCCGCCCTCTGAAAAAGTTCCGCTACCACCGCCGTCGAGAAGGAAAGGTGAGCTCCGCCGCCGCCGCCGCCAGAGAAGGTCACGCGCGCGCTGGGTGGGAAAGCGGTTGGTTTGTCTGGGTTAGCACCTGATACTAATTAGGACCATCATGTTTTAATCAACTGTCTCATCTAACCTAACTGTGTCCTTAACGGCCGTTATATGGCTATTGTGGCCCTGAGCTATTTCCAACCAAAACAGCGTCGCATGCGAGCTATTTCCAGGAAAAACGTCACTTCAAATCCAATAGCGATGAAAAGCGTCGCACAGGAGCTATTCACCCGTGCCTTTTGGCTTGCTGCTCATAGGATAAACGGGCTGGTAAGGAATTGGCTGGGTATGTTTGGTGTTAGTATAGTTGGTTACCTATGCGCTATCTTACCTCCTCTCTATTAGACGAAAGTTATAGTGTGTCTCTATAAGTTGTTAGTGCTGCTTGCCGCCGCCTCAATCGCTAATCCTCTTCCCCCGGAATTCCAGCTTTGATATCTTGTGAGTATTACTTGTCAGTACTTCTACTAGTACTAACCCCTTCGGGGCTGCTATTCCAATGCAGCCAAACAGGTTTGAAGTCTGACGACGTTAGCTTGTGAATCCCTCCGGCTTGGCCTACGCAGGGATATGGTGCCTTTGCTTATCTTCAGGACTCTTAGTCCAATTTGTATCTTGTCCGTAGTCGGACGCTACCCGCTTCCGTTGTCATTTGGATCTTTGTATTGTATCTTTTGTATTCTTGACTCTGTGAGTCGTTGTTGTATATATGTTTCTTTGTGGGTTCCGTCGACAACTATTGTAATGTTATCACAATTCCACCCGCATAACGTGTGTGTTGCGACGTGCATGTTATGCCTGGTGGGCGTCCTAGGATCGTTATTGTGCGGATTTGGTGGAAATCGCTAAGTATATATAGCACCGATCCGGGGGCGTTACAATCCTTAAATCCTGAAATACATTGTTAATTTTTTTCTAGCTAGCATTCCACAAAAAAATTAATGGAATTTTGTTGGGTATCATTATACTAGAATTTTGTTCATGAATTAAGTGTTCTTGACAAGTATGGATTAATGGCAAATTATTCTTTTATTGCTTCATTCTGGAATTTGACAAATCATTATTTTGCCGTATGCAGGAAATTTGGAAGAAGCTCATCCGCATTCTTTCAGGTGAGATGTTTATGGTTGTTTGTGCTCCGACCATCGTGTCGTGGAGATTGTCGTGGTTCTTTGTGCTCCGACCATCGTGTCGTGGAGATGCCGGCCAGATATTTTTGTGAAATGCTTGCAGGTACCCCAAGAGTCCCTTGAGATTGCCGGAACGTCGATTAACTTCCGTTCCGGCAAATTCGGGTACTCCATATGTCCCTTTTTAAGCAAAGGTCATGGCAAAAAATTTCGTGAATTTTAGCATGACTTTGCTAAAAATATGACATATGGGGTATTCCGACTAATGCATGGGCCGGGGTATCTTAGTACTTAATTAAGTGAATTTTTTCTTATATTTGGTGTACTAACTTCGAAGTTTTTTTCTTATAGGTGCGAACATGGCTGACAATAACGAGGCCGGGGGTTCTCGAACAGAAGGCGAGGAACCGATAGAGGAAAATAGTATGATTCAGACGGTCATCGCACAGGCAGTGACAAAGATGTTGACGTCGCTCTTTCTTACCGTCTGTGAGGGTGTCAGGGTTTGGATTGAGGGAGGGAAAAAAGGACCTCCCCCAATGATCAGCTTCGGCTCCAACAAGTACTCAATCAATGTGGCTATAGAAGATGCACCCCCAGCATCCCCGGAGGTAAAGAAGAAGAAGCACAGGAAGAGAAGTAAGCCAGCTCCTAAGACGACTATCCGGGGGTATGAAGACATGGTATCACCCCGTGCGGATGGCGTGACCCGAGTTCATGAAGCTGATCAACCGATCTTGTCTCGGGAGCTGCTCCGCCTCGCAGACGGATGCATGCTCTCTTTGCAAAATGATATCTTGACGCTAGAGGGCAACCTTCTTAAAGAAGAGGATCCAAATTACCCGGTGTTCACTGTCAAGGTGCCAAAGTACTTGGCCGACTTCGTCCATGAAGCCCTCGCGGATCTGTTCTTCATATCGTACGAGGACGTCTTCAGGCTGTTTCACTATAGACGGTTGGACTATAACTTGGTCCGCCTATACGCGCTCAACCAGGCGATGAGGATCAGGAGAGATAATACCCCGTACGTCAAGGTAGTGGATCCCTACTACATGCGTGACAGCCAGCTGGTGGAAGGATCAACGACACGGGCCATGGCCACGGAGTTCCTCCAGAGAATCATGCTAAACAACCAGGATAGGAACAACCTTCTTCTGCCTTTCTTTTCCGAGTAAGTACACATCCGGTCGCCGCCGTCGTATATTATGCTTTCTTATAGATTTCTTCCGTTGTTGATCCTTTCCAACATTCTGTTTCAATTGTGTTGAGCAGTGACGAGTACTGTGTACTCATCATCCTAAGCCCGAGGTGGTCCGTTGCCACTTATATCGACTCGGGGAGTCTTAAAGACTACACCAGAATAAAGGGTGTTCTCGATGAGGCTCTCGAGGGCTATGCCCAAAAGGGAGGCCACTTCCATGAAGAAAAGAATGGGGAACGTTTCATGAAGGAGAAGAAACACATTTTCTACCATGGGACCGGGTTCCATTGCATCAAGCATGCGACTGGCAGCGTGAAGGATGCCTTCTACGTCCTCCATCACATTAAAGGGTTTGTCCGGGATGCAGAGAAAACGAGGTGGCCATCTAGTCTCCAAGAATGGACCAAACTTAGGGGGGAAATCACCGACGCTGATCTTAGAGAAGACTTCCATCGCATCTAGATGCAGTTATCGCAAATCATCGTGGAAGATGTCATGACAGAAGGGGGGTCCTTACACAACGCCAGAGGTAGGATGTATTATAAAAGAAAGCCTTGCCTCACTCGATATATTATTAACCAAATATATATTCCAATCCATCTCCAGGGCTGTCTAAGTGGGAGATCGAAGAACGCCTAGACAGGCAAAATGACATGAGGACGTGGATGACGAAAGACTGCTATAAACCGTTCCCGGAGCCGATCAAGAAGAAGTCTCAATCCTACTAGTGGAGCTAGACGTGTTCTCCGTCACATAAGTCATAGTACAAATAAAGTGGCCCAGCAAGAGACCCCAGCAACGACTCAAGAAGAAGAGACTCCAGCGGTTCCTCCGGCAGAAACCGTCGACGAGTGGGCTGAGGCTGCTTCAGCGTCGGGCACAGGAACCGCCGTGATAAGTGGGCCCTAGTGATTGCTTAGACATTAAGGGATCACTAGGGCCCACTTATCATCGGCGGTTCCTGCGTCCGACGCTGAAGCAGCCTCAGCCCACTTGTCGACGGTCACTTGCTGGGTCACTTTATTTGTACTATGACTTATGTGACATGAGATGAACTTTTGTACCCCTAAATTCGGCACTTGTAATCAATGTGTGAAACGATGAACTTATGTATCATGACTTGTGTAAAAATCGTGTATCTTGGGCTCTAAGTAATGTGATATAACTGTATTTCCTATAATATATAGTTGTATTTCCTATTTTCTGTAATATACATGTATTTCCTGTAATGTGATATATCTGTATTTTCTGTAATATACCTGTATTTATACCGCAGGCAGCAGAAAATCAAAAATACATTTAAATAATTTTGTGGTGCATCTTTTAAGTTTTCTATGGCGCATTGGCCTGTGGCGCATCACAGCTAGTGCGGCACAGAATCTTTGTATTTCTATGACAGAAATATATTTTAGTGACGAGGTTTCTATAGCGCATCCCACCATTTACAGAATGCGCCACAGAAACCCTATACTGATGCGCTACTAATGACCTTCTCCCTAGTAGTGCCGGTTGCCGCTGCCGACATCGACAACGACGAACCAGGCTCCGCCGCCCTCAACCTGGAGTTGGGCCGGCCAGGATCGCTAACCTAGTGGTTGATCGCGACCGGCGTCCACGGCATCTTCGATCAAGGACGTCTGTCCACATGGCTCTGGTTGATGGAACGAGATCGGAGTTCCTGGATCGATTCGTTCGGATATATGTCGAGGATCACCGATGGGTGCTAGGGATGCAGATGCAGGCGGACGCGGATGGTCCCCTTCCATCTCCATAAAGGGTATTGTCATGCACCTGCACAACTCTACGCGCTCACAGCACCCACACTGACGACCTCTTCTCTGTTGTCCCGGGTTGCGTACTGTCGTACAGATATTGTAGGCCAGGTTTATCAAGCCAGAGAATTTATCATCAAGATGTCGCACAACCATCTTCAAGATATGGTTCCTCAGTTTTTTGAAACGAAAAAAGGGAAGGAAAATAACAAGCTTGTGGCATGTCTTTGAACAAATGGTGGAAAAAGGTGTTCTCAGTGAATAAGCATACAGTCACGGAAATGCAAAGCCCAAGCTGCGTTTTTCTGATTATTTTTTACAATATGCCACTAACCTCAAACCAATTCATGCAACAGAATATACCGGCACCTCCTTATATATATATATATATATATATATATATATATATATATATATATATATATATATATATATATATATATATATATATACTCTCTCAGTCTATAAAAGGATGTCACACATTTATCTAGATATAGATATATCTAGACGCGCCGTATTTAGAGAAATTTGTGACATCTTTTTATGGACGGAGGAAATCCGTGGGTACGTCAACTTACAAAATGTACAGCGTAATGGGGTATCGAGTATACAAGATTTGAATCGTTAAAGAGTAGAAATAATATCTCTTGAAAAATGTCTTCTGGCTATGTATATGTTACTGTGTGCCAGGAGATTGAGTATTGCACTACAAGAAAACTGGCTCGTAGAGACACTATTTTGGTCCTGTAGAGACATAGAGACATTTATATTGTCTCTACATAGTTGTAGAGGCATTTTCCACACTGTCTCAAAAGTATCACTACGTGCAGTGTCTCTTAGACGGTAGAGTTGTTTTGCGAAATGTCTATATATGACATAAGGTCACTTCGTAAAGACACCAGGTTGTGTATCTACACACATGGAGGCACTTCAAAGATACATTTGAAATGTGTATGTATAGGTATAGAGACACTTTCATGCAGCATTTTAGCTTGTCTCTAACATCAATAGAAATATTTTGTTGTGGCAATGTATCCATCTCTAGAGTTATATAGACAATGCGTAGAGACATACATATTGTCCTTTCTAAATATCAAGAGGCACCTTGTTATGACAATTTGGCTTTTTCATGATTTATAGTCACTGTAGAGGCATATTGACATGTATCGAGAGAGAAAATCAGAGGCATTGTTTTACATCTTTCCAAAATAAATATATTTGCTCTCTAATTGGATACGCCTAACTCAATAGAGTGGGCAAATCAATCCCCCTTGCAAGAATTTTTTCAACCATAATCCAGCTTGGAAGGTGCTTCATATATGCTTCAGAACGAGAGCCGGACACAAGCTATACAAGTACAAAGTGATGAGCATTTGTTCTTGGTTCCGTTTAGAATCCGAATATATGTTGACAGGGGAAGGGAAGCTCAGCTAGCTGTGGTTGCCTGTAGTGAGTGAGTGCACTACACTCTGTTTAGTTCGACATTCGCAGCAATCAATTATCAATCAATCACTCTTTCATGCTGGAGTAGCACATATATTCTGATGACATGGAAGCATACATGCGTTCAGGCACCTTTGTACCATACTTGTATTGTATTGTATGTTATCCGCGGAAAATCTATGGAGATGAGATGCCTAACCCCCGGCCGTCCTGTACAAAACTTGCGGAGTTCATCATCGGTTGACAGGACAAGACCAACTAAAAAACTGTCAAGGGATCGATCAATAACACAGGTACAGGTGAAATTGCAGCTATGCAGCCATGGGAATAAATGTGTTTCTCGGTTTCTCCTCGAGAACGTGTAGGTTCCGTTGAGCTGAGCGTGAGCGTGATTGGATTGGAGCCACAAAATAAATCGGAAATTAAAGTTCACAGGCAGGGCAGAGAGCGTGAGCATGCATCTGAGCTTCTTTACAGGATGCACGGGCGCGCGAAACTGAAAAGAGAGAGGACCGTAGGATGGCAAAAAACTATTAAAACCAACATGCCCGCCTTTGCAGAAAGGCGAAACTAGCTAGCACGTTTGCTCTGCAATTGCAGTTCTTCAGACATGGGAGTACGTATACGCTGGTCTGGAGCTGAAAATGATAACTCTGACCGGACCATGACTCTTGCTCGACCAATCCGGCCTGGCTCGACAAGTGCAGTTCAGACATGAGGCCATGGGAGTACACAGACGGAGTTGGTAGGGAAGATGAGAGCAGCAGCGGCAGCTGCGGCTCAATTAAACCCGTTGTGCTGTTGCTCGATCGAAACCAAAATCAAACGATCGGATTGGCGCCACAAAAATGAAACTGGAAGGTAGTAGTATATATCTATGCCGACAGAAAGAGAAAGGAATCGTTCAAAGAGCGGAATAAGGAAAATAATAACAACAGTAAAACCGAGACAAGATGCGTGCCTTTACAGAAAGCCGGAGGCATGCTCCAGTTTCGCTGCTCTGCGTTTCGCGGTTCAGACATCGGACCATGGGAGGAGGTACGCTTGTCTGAGAACTGAGACGATAACCTTTGACCAGTCCACGACTGGGTTCCTCTGGGGTCAGTCAGTAACACCACGCCTCTGCCTGGCTTGGTTGTCCACAATTATGGAAAATAAACTAAGCAATTCAGAAAATCCATCGATCTACTCGCCAAGCCCCTGAAATCTACTTTTGTTAAATGGTTGGTTGTTGCTATATATAGGTTTTCCTGTCCTCTCTACTACACAGAATGAAGAAATGCAGCAACGAAGGAACGAGCGAGCAGCGAGGGTGAATAGGAAGGACGAGAAGTGCAGAGGCAGGTAGCCCGTGAGCGGGAGGAACTGAAAGCAGCCTGCCCTGCGGAAATCGATTTATACATACATAGCCTTGATGACCGATACGATACATCATCACGGATCATGCATGATTCTCATCGTTATATAAATGGATCATCATGGTTTCATGGATACAGCGTGCAACAACCCTAGACAGAGTCTGAAACGATTACAGCAGCTAGTAAAATTTAAGTAAGTGGGCGGGAGAGCGTAGGTGTGTGCGTCCCTTATTTCTCCGGGAGCAAATTCACCACGCGTAGCCTCCTCCTCTATTTCCCACGATCGATGCAGAAATTAATTCAAAACCAGCAAGCAAGCTCCCGCCAAAACAGGAGAGAGTTCGTCGAGGCATCGTCGTCGTCTAGCTTAGCTTAGCTTAGCGGTACTGGACGATGGAGCGGTAGAAGGTGTTGGGCCTCCAGTTCTTGGGGATGACGTTGCGGGCGACGAGGGTCTTGCCGGACTCGTTGCGGATGCGGAGGGAGAAGGGCGCCTGGAGGCGGTGGTTGGAGTCGAGGCGCCAGATGGAGCCCCAGGACTCGCGCATCCGCGTCCACCGCCCGCGCCCGGGGCCGCCGGACTCCATCAGGTCCACCTGCACCACGTCGCCGTCGCCGTTCTCGTACTCCACCAGGATCGCCATGTACACCGGGTTGGAACCCTCCTCCACGTGGAACCCGATCTTCAGGCCGCGGAACTCGCAAGCCACCCTGCAGCATTTTTCATTTCAGTTCAGTTCAGTTCATACATCGATCGATCGCCATTGTTTGTTAAGTGTCAAGCGAGATCTAGATGTGGTGTTGTGATCTACTACTAAGCTAAGCTAGCTAGAGGGAAGGAATCTTTTCATGTTACTAGAGCGTGCAAACTACCAGGTGGATTTGCAAAAGATGTTATTATACTATTGGATTGGATTCGATGCGTGGACAGCGACGGATGTGCGAGTCGTTTGCACAGGACGACGACGACGACAGGGGACAAGAGGTGCACAGTTAGGCATGTGCCGGCGCAGTCAAGCGTGCTTGTGACCACTGAGCATAACAGGGTAGCAGTTAATGGGGACGGTTGAGGTTGCAGAGCACACGCCGTGTCGGTGAGCACAGTAACTAGGTGGACTAGTCGAGATAGTAGTAATACCTGGTGAATGAGATGTCGATGATTCCGGCGTGGCGGAGCTCGTTGTTGCGGCCGGGCTTGGCGAGCTTGCCGAAGGCGGTGCCGCTGAGGTCGAAGTGGTAGGGCGCCACCGGGTAGTAGTTCATGTCCGTGATCACCACCGTCTCCGTCCGCCCAGAGCAAGCCTTGTGCTTCGTGCACTTGATCTGCATCATCATCATCAACATCACAAGTTCACAACAACACTACTGTGGTAGGATAGCAGTAGCAGTAGGTGAAAATATCACAGGAATTATTTGTTGGTGGTGCTGCTAGTAGGGAAAGAATAAACGAAAAGAAAACATATGAAGGAAAGACGACACTGGTCTGTTGCATGGGATGCCGTGCCGCGGCAGCGGGAACGTGCCGTGGCCGGCGCGGGCGGGTCCCATGTCCCAGTGTGCGTGCAGTGGCCTACGGCCTCGATCGGACCAAGTAATGAGGGATGGGCCAAACCGGGCCACCATTATCGAGTAATAACCTCAACCAGTACTGCTGCTTTGACCAAAAGTACGGACAGAGCATCCAAAGATGATTTAAGTTCCATTTAATAATGTCACAAAGGAAAAGATTTAAGAAATTCCATTGTAGTAGTACCGTACATTCTTGATGTTGTATAGTACGGATTATAGTACTTCTTAAACTAATTAAAGATTGATATCGAGTTCGGGTAAGAGAAGAGTAGGTTAGTACACTAGTACCTTGTAGCATGCGCCGCAGCCCTTGCCGTCCTTGAAGAGCGGCTGGTTGCCGCAGGAGGTCATGGCCATGAACGGGTACCGGTTCACGTTCTTGAACCCGCAAGCGCCGCCTGCACGCACACACATTGCACAATCACACATACGGCCATTGTTGTTCTTAGTACTAACCACTAACCAGGCAAAGCGAGATAAAAGCTCAAGATCTGGAGAGGAAAGGAAATGTACCGTTGTCGTAGGGGCCGGCGCCGTTGGGGGCGCCGTACCAGGTGGCCCTGGCGACGCCCGACTGCCCCAGGGACACGTCGCTCGCGTTCCAGTTGGGCTCGTCGACGGCGGCGGCGGCGACGCCCGTGTCCAGGCCGGCCTCCTCCGACTCCTCGGCGGCGGCGGCGGCGGCGCAGCGGACGTGGAGGGAGGAGAGCAGCAGCACTGCCAGCACAAGCGGCGGCGCCGCCACCAGGAGGTTGAGCTTGGACATTTTCCCCACTCGGTCACTGCCGGCTTGTAGCGTAGTGAGTTGCAGTTGGTGGTGTGTTTGGCTTGGAGGGGGGAATGAAGAGCTCCGTGGTGGGCGCCCCGATTTATAAGCGGAAGGAAGGGAAGCTTATGGGTGGTACACTTGGAGCCCTGAGCCTGAGCAGGGCACCACGTAGTAGAATACTGGGGCGGGTTCAGAAAGAACGTGCCATGTTGGGGTGCACATGGCTGCTGGCCTAGATACACGCAGTCGAATGCATGGCCTTAACCAGCTACTCTACGCTCGTAGCTAGGCGCGCGAATCATCATCATACCACTGGCATGAGTCCAAAGACTTTTTCTCCACTTCAGTTGCAAAACTCGATCGGGAAGTAAATATGTTCACATCTATTTTCCTCACTCTCCTAATGGCAGACTGGTTAATGATTAATTCATACGATGAGTATTTCAGGCGCGTCCGGATGAACGGCCCGACGAGCTCTATTGACGCCGTCCGGACAAGATGGCACCTGTTCGCGCCGTCGCTCCCCACTCGCGATGCCAATAGATATTTTGAAACAAATTTCAAACTCGAGAAAACATGAATTTCATTCAAACTTTAAGAAATGTTACATTTTTGAACGAAATTCAATAAATACTAAACTAAAAAAATAATCTAACGAAGGTGGTAGCGGTCGAAGACCGCGTAGTCGTCGACCTCCTCCTCGTCCTTGACACCGCTGGGCCCCGCCTCGCGGTCGTCAGCGGTGATGTCGAGGAAAGGCGGTCCTACAGGTAGGGGTGTAAATGGATAGGATAATTTCCGCACCGAATCCTGTTTCGAAACCGTTTTAAAGCAATCCATATCCGGTTTGAAAAAATCCGACGGATAAGGATATCCGATTCCGAATTTGACACCGGATACGGTATAGGATATGGTATGAAAAATAGCCCCGAATATGGATTATCCGAAATTAAATAGAATTATCCGATGATTTCAATCCGAATAATCCGATTTTTTTACCGAAACATCTAACCTAATAGAACATAATTAGTGGTTAGTGAGTTGTAAATTCGTCCATTAAATAAAAATCACTTACATAGTGATTTTTATGACTGTGGAGTACAGATTTGTTAGGCTATTAGCATATTGAACTATTATTTTTGTTTGTATGGTTCGCCGATGTACTTATACGCGTACATATCCGATTAAACTTTTTCCCTACCGAATCCGCTCCGTTTCCGCCCCCGAATCCGTGATATGATATATCCGACCCCGAATCCGCAACCGGTCATTATCCACTCCGGTCCGAATCCGATGAAAAAAATATGGTATAGGATATGGTAACGACAAAATCCGATCTGATCCGGTCCGTTTACATCCCTACCTACAGGGACTATACGCATGCCGCATTCTCGTCCGTCGGCAGGACGTCATCCAGCGACACCTGCAGCACAATGGCAAGCCCGGGACATTCGTTGTTGTCGACGTCGGGGTTGAAGAGTATCTTCTACGCGGCGATGAGATGCTTGTACTCCGTCTTCACCTTTTTTCGGTGGTGACAGAGGAGGAAGAGGTCGGCGGTCACCGTTGCTGGTGGTTCGGGGCGTCGCGGATGATGATCCCGCCAATGCTCCACCTGCTGCGCCTCGTCGGGGTGAGCACCTCCTTATTTACCTCCGGCTTTGGGGTGAGCGGCGCCGACGTGCCGCGGGAGGAGGAGGACCCCGAGCCGGACGACGATGATCCCGTCCTCCTCGGTGCCCAGCGGTTCAGAGGGGGTGCCGACACCGTGAAGGAGGAGGACGACGTGTAGAGGGGTGTGCCCTTGGCGATACACTCCATTACGAACTCCATCGTCCGCCCCGACACGCCCCATAAGCGGTACTGGTCGTCGAAGTTCTTGTCGCGCGGCTGCAATCCATCGCCGGTCTAGGTGGTCATCTCCTCCTGGTGGAGCCGAGGAACTCGGCCTCATAGCGGCCGTAGTTCGCCGGCTGCGTCTGCCACTGGGGCTCGTCCCGCTGCTGGGCGGTGAGCGCCCCTCAGTTGTGGCGGAGCACCGCATCCCGCCAGCCCTGACTCGTCGTCATCGGGGGGTCCCGCACCGGGATGCCCTTGATGCTGAGCGCCCACCCGTGGGGAGCTCGCATATTCGGCGACGCGGGGTAGTTGGCCTCGTGGAGCGCCACCGCCTCTTCCTTAAGCGGCGTGTGCAGGCGAAAGCCATCGCCGGTAACTCCGTTGTTGCGCTTGTCCAGCGACATCGCCAGCGGCTAGGGTTTTGGGAGGCGAGGAGAGGATCCGGGGGGCGATTTGGAGGGCGGGTGTGAGATTGAGGGCAGACGAGACGCGACTTTTTTATCGCCGGAGAGCGGTGGGCGGCGGTTTCAAAAAGGCGGCCGCATTGACGCCGCCGTGTAGCAAAGAGAGCGGTGGGCGAAGCGACGCGTAACTGCCGCACCATGAATGCCTTTGACCGGGGCGGTTCGGCCTCCTGTGTCGATGACATGGCTGGTTCACCCTTCTCGGCATCGCGCGAAGTTTCATCAAGGAGCCCAAGCGGCTCCCGCCACGAAGGGCGTGGGCTGGGCGTGCCGAACGAAATATTTGACCGCGCCGGACGAAATCGAGCTATTGACGTCGCGACTGGACGCCAATTAACGTGTGAGGCTTTGAATAGGGTTATTGACAGCCTATTGCGCTGAGATGCTCGATGTAATGTATTAATCGTGGAAGTGATGTATGTATGATCATCATCTCACTTACATGTATGCAAAGACTTATTTCGGAAGTAAATACGTATACGTGTATAGTCATCATGCATATAAGTGAAGTGCATCCGAAGACTTTTTTTTCGGAAGTAAATACGTATAGTGGCACCGGAGTGATCACTGACTGTGCTTCTGCGTGCCAGCGAGAGGCACCTGCGCCGATGTAACCACCTTTGTCGTTGTATGCATACGGCTAATAATGTATCTACTCAACAACCTGCTGTTATCCTAGTCCATATCGCGGATCGATGCTGTAGTAGGTGACTACTGACCATCCGTACGTGCTGTACTTGGACGCACACACAACAACCCCGGCCCGCCCTAGTCAAACCTGTACGTACTCCTGTACATATGTACACACTTCAATACACACTCGATACTCCTAGCTAGGAGTAGATGTGATCTCTATCTATACATGCGTTTTGTATCCTATCTACATACACACATATATACGTGTTGTATTCGCAACATTTCATATATTTTCTTGAGGCTTGAGATGCTATATAGAATAGACACATGCATTTTTAGGCTCCAAGCGGCGGAAAAGATGGAGAGAAAAGGTGGCGCCGCACATGCACATGCATGCATGAGAAACAAGTAAAGACGTGTGTATACGGTGTACGTGGTAGCTAGCAAGTCTAACATGGGCATGCATGTGCTACGCCGATGCGTGATTACCGAATCACATGCGACGCCGTACGCGTACCGTTGGATCACCACTAAAATATGGTCTTTGCTTAATTAATCGAGTCAGTAGCTAGCTAGTAGATGGATCCATCGACCTCTGTCGACGAAACGTACGATAGCATGCATGAACGACCAGGGTCTCATGTATATATGGAGACGAGCTTTGCCGGCCAGCTATGAAAAGTCAAGGGTGCCGCTGCCAGGCAGGCCATGGAAGAAGGAACCACAGCTTAGTTAACGCGCGCGCATGTTATTTGGGAAAAGGATGTCTTGATTATCATTAGCCGACGTACGTTACGCGTTAAGCGCTTTTGGCCATTTAGCTTTACCCAAAAGATTCCCTAATCATCGATCTTCGCTGCGAAAATGAGACGACGGTGGCAGCCTTTCGTTCCCAGCTGCTGGAAGGCATCAATGTAGTTTTTGACAACACCAAAGTCCCCTCCTTTCGCTTCGGCCTAAAATTGTCATTACTCTGGCACTCGAATTTTTGAAAAAACCGTCGAGTCAGCACCACCGCTCGGCTGCACTGCACTAGAGGATATATTCGGATACGATATCTTTGATACTAGGTGCATGAAGCTAACTGAGAATAGTAATAAACCACCCAAAAGAAACTAAAAACTAGAGAATAACACTGCCGCTTACAATGAGATGTGCACGTTACTCCACGACGGGACGGCCATGTTTCTGATTTGATTTGATATGATTCGATGGATGCCCTGCTGCCGAGCCGGCACAGCCCAACGAAAACGCGACACACAGCACGGCATAACGTGGCCGTGTTGATTTTGTGGACTCTGGTCTTCAGTTCACCACAGTTTAGATTTTCAAAGAAAGACGTGTCTGACTGTCAGCGTGCATGTGCGGGTGGGCCCTTTGCAAAGACTCGAGGGAGCGACTGAGCGAGCGGATTGAACTTCTTCCCGCCATTAGTTTTTTACTTTTATTTTTAGGGATCCCGCCATTGGTTTTTTTTTTTTTTGAGGGGAGCTTTTGCATCGAATCCAGTCAAAGGTCCCATTTCCTTCGAACACACTTGGTTCAGGCCCATTCTGGCGTACCAAGATTTAGTCGTTATGGAGGCCATTACAGCCCATACGACCCAGAAGCTTGAAGGTCCAATTGGGTGGCCATTTTGCAGCCCATATCAGATCAACGCGCGGTTTCCGGCCTTGTTTTGTATGTGCGATGTGGCCTGTGATGAGTGGGCATGAATGAACTCGATTTTTCTCACGCAGCGGGCTGTGCTACCCAAAAGTGTGAGGCGCACTGAGCTGGTGAGAATCGGCCGCACCTTACATTTGGGCCCATAAGAGTGGAGTGCTAATCTCACTGGACCTAGCAGCAAACTGCTCCGTACCGCTCAGGCGATTCGTACGGCCGAATCGCCCGCGGGCCGAATTCTCCCGCTAGGCCCATGAATGTGAGATTTGGCAGCTAGGCATGCCGTACTATAGGATTGCTCTTGCTTCATCCTTGCATCAGATGAGCTTTTTATTAGCTGAACCTGGCAACTTTATTAACTTATAAGAGCTGAATTTCCATCAGTCTAGAGAACTCAGGCTCCGCACACCATGGAGTTAGAATGCACACAAGCATAACCTCGTGCACATTCATGCGCTACAGTGTTGGCAGGTTTCTGAACAAAACTAATATGATAACTAGTAAACGAGTTGCTAATTTCCTCCACTTCTTGAATAAGTGGAGCAATAACAAACCTTTGGCTATACCATTCGTTCCAAAGCCGCACCAACTCCGAACAGTCCGTCTCAATAAAAAAAACTTTCTCGAACTGATGGTCGTTTCCAAAACCCTGCATGCGAGTTTGCTGGGGCTTCCTTCGTTTTTTTCTTCTCATGACAGAGTCCCATCGACACTTTTTTTCCAAAAATAATTTTCTCGAACTGATGGTCCTTTCCAAAACACGCACACACGGAGTACAAAAGTATTCTGAAATTCCAAAGTACAAGTATGTTGAAACCCGAAATACATGTATTTAACTTTTGAATGTACAAGAAAAAAATCGTTTAAACTTATCAATATGAGATCTAGTTTTGAATATCTTGACGGATGAGCAGTTCCTTGTACTTTTCCATCCTTTCTTCGTACTCCTTCTCTATTGCTTCGCTGGCTGTAGTGTTAATGTCATCTCCTACAGGCGGCAATCTATTAGTTCCCTTCATTGGAGCCAGTGGTGGCATAAAGTCCACCTTTTGATTTCCGGCTTCTGGAGTTTTTTCTTCGCCATTGGCGGCTTTCAAGGCATTGGGGTCATCCCTTGGATCAGAGACGACATCGCCCATTAAGACCTCCACAGGGCGTCCTAAGCAGGATGCAACTTTTCGACTAAAATCGTCGGATTCTACTTCAGATTCGAGGTCCTGCTCCATATGGGCAGTGTCCCCTGATCCGGCTTCTGAATCAGCCCCGGCCTGCAAAGCAGGAAGGATAGACTCAGGTTCGGTCATCGACTCATTAGAGCCGGATTCTCCTAGGATGCCAACGAAGTGGAAGTCCGGCGTCGCCATAGTGGAACTTGCACCATCTTCGGAATCTTCATCATCAGCGTCGAAAGCTAGATCCAGATCGGCAATCTCCTCAGAGTCCAGTTCCGATCCGTCGTCGAGGTTGCTGGGTTGGGTGGCGGGCATGCTCGAGGTGAAGCCGAAATCGTCCAAAGCCTGGGCGGTGAAGCTGACAAAGATGTCGATGCCGCCGATGGAGACCATGGACCAGCCAGCGGGATCCTCCTTTGCCGGCGTCCAAAAGCCGTCGTTGAAGACGTGGCCAGCTCCTGTCTCGTCGAAGTAGCTCACCAAGCCGACCGCGATGGTGTCGCCGATTCCGCCAGTAGATCCCGCCCGGAACGTAACCCCGGACATCTCTTGCCCCACGGTGGGCGCCAACTGTCGTGGTATTGTCGAATCTAGCCGTGATAGGGGTGCCATCGAGCTAGGTAGAGAGGTGGGTATAGGAGATGCGGGAGATTCCGGTGACGGGATGAGCACGAATTTACCCAGCTTCGGATCTCGCAACGGTGGCGAAACCCTACGTGCTGCTATAATTCACTATAAGGCAATATGCGCCAATTACAATGAAAGTTATGAGTCTTGGTGTCTTGCCCTAAGGCGTCCCGTAGGCCGGCTTATAAAGGCGTCCGGACCTAGGGTTTACAGGATGAAACCTAACCGACTAAGCCACAGAGTTCTACTCTAACCCGGCTTGGGCGTTGCCTTGAGCGCTAAGTCATTCTCAATGCAGGCCGGCTTCTAGAACTTTCCCTTAGCCGGATGGGCCTCCTGCGCTTCATCGTACTGGGCCGCCCGGTAAGCCGGATTTCGGCTTATCACCACTATGGGCCACCCTGATACGCTGGCTTTAGTCTTCTTCGTGAAGGTACCTGTTCGGCATAACCCCAACACACCACCCTCTCTTATCCTTTTTCTCTCTCATCCTCATTCCACTTTTATTCTCACTGCGACATTTCGCGGTATGTAGACACCCGTGGGGGACCGTCCGAAGAAGAAGGAGAAGGCGACACTTAGCGAGACGAAAGCGCATAGAAAAGGAGAAAGCGACAAGTATCGCGACCACACCGCACGTATGATACCTTCCCAAAGGTTTAATGATTTCGGACTTTAGGCGTATTGGCACGGGGTACGTGTGGATGGAGATACAAGTTTCTTTTCCCTACACGCCATGTTGGATGGGGTCGATGCCTAGTCCCTGGACGCATTTGATTTACAACAAAATCTTAGTGCTTCTCGCATGTTGAATAATTCTGATGGTATGGTGGTAGAGGGACCACGGGAGGACGATCGAGTTGTATTAGTTTTTTTTTATTTTGCGGGGATAATCTTAATATTTCTGTCTGCATATGTGATACTAGAAGTGCCAGCAGCGTATATATATACGTGGTCAGTGGTCTACGTTGTTGAACTTGAAGGAAGGGGATCTAACATACCATATATCTTGAGACGAATTTAAAACTCTATCCGATCATCATGTACCGCCCACTACACGCATAATAAGCAGAGAAGAAACAGAGCCATGAAAGAGGCAGCTGAATGTGTGTTGTTTCCGCTACTGTGGATGGTGGTGGCCGCATCCCAGCGCGAATTGATACGTGTAGCCAAGTGCCAGCAGTGCGCGCGTGTACATGCATGCGTCTAATGTACTTGGAGTGTACGCTATGTAATACTAGTATGTTGTATAGTAGAGCGGAGATGGACGGACGGTAGAGGAGGGAATGTACGTATGTATATGAATAGTGTATACTCCAGTAAGGTGCGCTCGTGACTGTCGTCGAGTCGCTCCATCCGCATGTGAACCAATTGGCCACTGCCGGCAATCACACTCACAATCACGGCCCCTCGTCCACTACCCAAGCGACCTCCGATCCGTTGCCTCGCCCTCGCCTCCGTCCATCCGCGAGGTACTCCGCAACCCAATCATGGTGCCACTGCCACGCATCACGCGCGCCTCGACTCCGTCCCACTATAAATACCGGCGAGTTCCCACCGCCGTCCGGCACACACCATCATCAATTCAGCTATCTAGCTAGATAGATACACCAATTCGTTCAGCCAGCTCGCGAGCCATGGCGTCCTCCTCCTCCTCCGTCGCCGTCGCGGCTGCGCTGCTCTTCTGCATCCTCGCCGCCCACGGCCACGGCTGCTGCGCCAAGCGCAGCAACAAGACCCACCACCACGCGCCTCCCCACGCCCACGCGCCGCCGCCGCACCCTGCTCCCGCCACACCTTCCCCGAACACCGACCCACCTCCCTACGTCCCAGCCCCTCCTCCGCCATGCTCCAGTCCTCCTCCCGCCCCGGTCACCAACCCGCCGCCCTACGTCGCCCCTTCCCCTCCCGCGGCCAACGGCACCAATGCCGACGGCTGGCTCGACGCCAGGGCCACCTGGTACGGCGCGCCCGACGGCGCCGGGCCCGACGACAACGGCGGCGCCTGCGGGTTCAAGAACGTCAACCTGCCGCCCTTCTCCGCCATGACCTCCTGCGGCAACGAGCCGCTCTTCAAGGACGGCAAGGGCTGCGGCTCATGCTACCAGGTACGTACTCCTCCATTAATTCATCAATCTTTTCCACATTTAGCAGCAGTAACCGTCGGTCGCTCGTCACGAGCAGCACGCACCCATGCAGAGCTGTACGTTCATGTCGTTTTTTCAACAGCCTGTAAACTGACGATCTTGGATCCTTGTGGCAATGCAATGGACAAAATAAAAATGCAGATCAGGTGCGTGTCCCAGAACCACCGGGCGTGCTCCGGCGTGCCGGAGACGGTGATCATCACGGACATGAACTACTACCCGGTCTCCCGCTACCACTTCGACCTCAGCGGCACCGCCTTCGGCGCCATGGCCGTGCCCGGCCGCAACGACGAGCTCCGCCACGCCGGAATCATCGACATGCAGTTCAAGAGGTATACCTATACTGCCGGTCACCGTCATCATATCTCCATTATCTTATCTCCACCGCTTAAACCTGCACTACCGACCATGCATGCATGACATCAATCGCTAGCTACGTCTCCACCGTCCGTTCCTTACTCTACAGGATACTACAAAACAACAGCTATCTAGCTAGATGGGGAAATATAACCGCCAACACAGCATTTTTTGCCTTGTCGCGCCGTGCATGCCATGCCAGCCAACTTTTTAAACGACGGCGACGACAGGGATCGATCGTGGGTTAACCGGCACGTATGCCATGGGTCCCGATCGGAAAGATTCTACTCCACTTGCTAGTGCGAGTTCGTGTCATTTTCTTTCTCAATTAACGGAAACCAACAAACCGGCATCAGCGTCGGCATTTATATGGGTAGCTTTTGCTCTTCTTGGTCGGTAGCAGCATCTGGTAGTTGCCTCCCGTGACATGCACTGAGCAATGTCGTGGCATCCATGGAGATCTAGCTAGCTAGATCGTGTGTTAATCTGTGACTGACTGACCGATCGACATTGTTGTTGTGTGTGTGTGTGCAGGGTGCCGTGCCAGTACCCGGGCCTGACGGTGACGTTCCACATCGAGCACGGGTCGAACCCCTACTACATGGCGATCCTGGTGGAGTACGAGAACGGCGACGGCGACGTGGACCAGGTGGACATCATGCAGTCGCGGCCGGACCCCGCCGCCGGCGGCGAGGGAGGGATGTCGCCGACGGGGGTGTGGGTGCCGATGACGGAGTCGTGGGGCTCCATCTGGAGGATGGACACCCGGCGGCCCATGCAGGGGCCCTTCTCGCTGCGCATCACCAACGAGTCCGGCAAGACGCTCGTCGCCGACCAGGTCATCCCCGCCGACTGGGAGCCCAACGAGATCTACAGCTCCATCATCCAGTTCGACTGATTGATCGATTGAACGGTCGATCGAGCAACCCATATATGTGATATAGATACATGATCCATCCATTATACATGTATGTGTACGCTAGCTAGTGCATGGCCGCTCTATCTGTGTGAGTTGGATCTAGCAGGGTGAGACGTCGCCTGTGACGTCCGGTGCGTGTCGTCGTCGTCGGCGATCGTGCTCGTGCGTGTGTACTCTTGTCGTGTGCTATACATGTATCACTGTTCGTATCTATACGTATGCCACCGACGAGTATATATGATGTCTGTATTCTAGCTCTATCGATCTGCCGTCAACTCTGCCGCCCACTTGTCCAAAAATGTGTGCCTCTGCAGTAATTACTATTCCCTGTTGCGTATTGAATATTAAGGTCGAACTGTGCCTACATTCTCTTCTCCATGGTATGGATCTGCTGGTCGATTAGTAAGTAGAATTAACTTTGGGATATGTTTCCTGGGAGACTCGATCGAGATGCATGCTATTGCTAGCTAGCAACAATCACGGCCGCAGAATGCAGATGGAACAAAAGGTTTCGGCGCGCCCGTGCCTGCTGCCTGCTGTGATGCTTTGGTCTTTAGCGTTGGTGTGCTCCGTCGGATGGACGGACGCATCAATCTTTTGCCTCTTTGCGATGCCAATTGCGTCTGTTCACGGGCGTTTGGCCCTTCTAACCTCCCCCCGCTCAACTGTTTTCATGCGAGCACCATGCGCAAAATGCTAAGCTACGTGGTACAAAGTGCTTGCTAACTAGTACGCGGATATTCCTACATCAATCGCTTTGTTCCTTGCTCCAATTCCTATATGTGCCGTACCGGTGCTAAAAAAAGCATCCGCTATTGCTAATGTCTGGTGCAACTGATGTCTTCTGCAAGACGAAATTGCATCACCACCAAGGTTTTGGTTACATGTCCGGAAATCCGGTTACCGGTCGGTAACCGAGTTTCCCGAGCACTCACCGAATAAAAAATCTCGAATTTATTTGGATTTTTAAAATTTTAACGTCCAAATGTAGATAAATAAACCTTATCTCGTAGGGAGAAAGAACGATTGCATGGAATAGTGGTAGCGCTGCGTAGCCCCTGTTCGAGTCTCAACCCTTGATCTAATCGACCCAAAAAGAAATAATAGCTAAAAAAAAATTATTTGGCCTCACTCGAACTCGGGACGTCGGACAAGTGCAAAACAGGTCTACGAAAGGACCAATGTGATCCCTTCTGTTTGCTAAAAATATTTAGCTTAGAGACTAATTAATAGCTCTCGAGAAAATTGGAATTCAAAATGTGATTTTTGAATTTTTCCGGTAACCCTTTGCGGGATTTTCCCTTAATTGGGAATCCCGACCCCCTCGGGAAATATTTATATTCGCGAACCGAAACCTTGATCACCACACATGTTTTGGGCCGTTGTAACAAGACATCAGAAGTTTTAGAGGTTTTGACGGATACCCGTAGTCTAGGATAAGTCATACAAATAAACTCTAAATTTGCTTGATCAATCACTGGGTATCAAACTTGACAACGGTCTCACAAGTTAGTGACAATAGCTTCGTCTCGGTTTCTTTTGTCTCGAGCAGGTATCTGAGGTCGGCTTGAGCCGCGCCAAGCCGAAGTTCACTCATCTTGCTCTAATTTCAAATTTTTGAACAAAATTTTATCAGAAAATGTGAAAGTAATTTAGTAATAAATCTCCGTGCACTGAGTAATTTAGTAGTAAATCCCCATTTTGGAATGTGTTTGGACAATTACTTTACTTTTCGACCAAATTTGGCTCAAATTTTCAAAAATTTTGATAAATTTGAAAATAATCTAGTAATTAATGCCCCTTCCCTGAATAATCTGGGAAATTTTAAGCCCATTAATTTCGACAAACCGTTTGAATTTTTTGGCAGTTCATGTATTAGTTTGTCGAATTTCCTAAAATATAACTTTTCAAAAAGCCATAAAAAATTCTAGTAATTCAAAGTACTTCACTTGAGTAATCTAGGAAAGTTTGACTCGTTTATGCCAAATTGGCAATCTATAGGAATATGAAGAAAATTAGTGGAAATATGAGTTCCACTAGAAAAGTCCTAGACTCATGAGTTTAGAACATCCCCGCTGTCGCCAGCGCCATCAAGCATCTCATATCAAGGTCGGTAGAGAGAAGTTCAGACTCAGCTCAAGTCGAGCTAAGAAACAGTCAATGACACATTGGACTCGACTGTTAATTTCTTCTAGTGAGTAACTTGAAGATTTTTTAGGTTATCTTTAGACTACGGGGTATCGGCCAAAACCCTACGTTGGATTTACTCTTTTCCCAATTTTGGTCGCTTTTCAATATTAATTTGTGTCGTCTATGTATTGTTCTTGCTAAGCATAAGTTTAGTGTCGTGTATATACAACTGTTGCATTATGGTTATGAATATTTTCAGGTCGTGATTTTTATGTATATTTTATATATTTTCTATTAAGGTAAATTCAATGAGCGTCTAAGACAATCATATAAAAATAAAGCAAGAAACGGATGCTACGATTTTTTTTACTTTACAAGTTATTTTTTCTAGTTAATTTAGGGGCTAAAGGATTAACAACCCAATTAGACCTGATAAGAAGTAGAAGCGACGGAGATATCTCATATATTGCTCGTTGGAGAAAACTAAACCAACGACAAAAAGAATATCAATTGACAAGCTCTGGCTTCTTTTCTTTTCAAAGCTAGTCTTTATATGTGCTAACTAAGCAATGGATATAGTAAAGTGAAACGAGTCTATAGATATGCCATTGGGATGTAAGCATCATGGATAGAGAGAACCAAGGGGTGAGAAAAGATTCCATTATCTAAAAATGGTCAATAAAGTGATGGTAGGCGGGTTCATGCTAGTTGGATGCATTGGCAAGCTGGATTGCGCACTGACTAATTTTGCTGAGCTGACTTTTGCAGATTGACGGCTCTCAAGTAATGCACTGTGCAAAGTTGTCTTGTAATTGCGGCTAAAGTTAGTGGAGATTGCTACGTACCATGCAAGCATGAGTCGTTTTCTCCGAAATATGCCGCACGATGCATGTACATGAGTACATCCTTTCAATCGTTTATTACCATTCTGTTCTTGCTGTCTTGCACTACCCCACTAGCTAGCTAGCAGCCTACGAGTCATGCATATACACTACACATTTTTTTTTAGCCAAAAGATATTTCTTCACACAAGTCATAACCTTTAAATATTGTCCGTTCAAAAAATATTGGAGTACTTTAAATGCCCTGCGTGCGCCGATGCTCGCCAACTTTTTCCTGAACGAGCAAGAGAAAGTGCTTGACATTCTGCATGCATGCTCGTGATGTGCAGAGATTGCACGTTGATGAATGATGATAAGTATTCCATATAAAATCTTCAGCTCCTTTTTGCTCACAAGTGTTTGCATGCTTAACCCTTGTGCAATCAAGTAGCAACTCCTATCCAGATTCCCCTAAGAAAGGTAACAAACAAGTCCAGATAATGTTGCTATTTCTAGCTCAGTAGTTAATTACTAACTGGAGCATCATCAGTTGCTTACTGGAGTACTAGCTTCCACGCGCCATGATTGTCGGCCTAAATTATTGGCAGCATGCCATTTTGGGAAGCACTGGATGTTTGAATAGACAGATACTCCCTCCGTCCTAAAATAAGTGTCTTAAGTTTGTCAAAATATGGATGTATCTAATCATAAAAACATGTCTAGATACATCCACATTTTGACAAATTTGAGACACTTATTTTTGGACAGAGGGAGTATATATTTTCAGAACACGTACGCAAGATTCGTTGTCGTTTGTAATGCCTTTTGTATACGCTGCCAGAGTGCCAGCACAATGCTTACTGTAGTACTTAGCGCCTGCACGGGCGAGGGCAACAAGTAGCTAGGTCCATCTCGATAGGAAACGGCGTCGGCAGATAATTAACAATGTATACCAAGGAAAAATGAGATACACGCAATATTTACAGGTCTCCATCACATAGACAAACACCCGTGACAACGTACGTGACGCTGGCAAATTAAGCATGCCAGCGTAGTGGAAGCATCACGGATCTGTTTAACTTCAGACTTCAGTCACTCGGAAAGGCGACATCGATCGGGCTAGCTGGCCGTTGGTGCATCCTGCATTATTGTAGCCACTTGACAATGGCGAATCTCCTCCTCCTCCTCCTCCCGTGCCTGCAAAATTGTGAGAAATTCAAGGAGCTACCTCTAGCACTATTGGTCAGTTTGCTTAAAAGTTGAGGATGAAGTTGTAAAATGCAATTGAGTATATGCGTAGTGCATGCTTAGCTCGCGTGTTCATTTTGATCCAAACTTAGCTGGCTGGCCTGCTTGGCGCTTGCATTGGGCTGATCGTCGTGCCTAGGTGACACGTCGACGTCGCATCCCAGAGATGTTAGATATCGACGTCGAGTCACCTGATGTGATCATCTCGGTGGTGCGTAATCGTACGTGATGGTGTGGGACAGCAGGAGACGTCGTTGTAGCCCACTCGGCATAGCCGACTCGGCGTGTAAGCCACGTCGGCAACTACTAGCTGCCGAGTGTATTTTTATTGATACTCGACGACTTGTTTGCCGAGTATCACGGAGGCCTACTCGGTAAAAAAAAGTAACTTCATGGTTAGCGGACGGAGACAAATGCCCTCAGCTTTGCCGAGTGCCATGTCGAACACTCGGCAAAAGGGTTACACCACATCACGCCACGTGTCCCCACTTTTTGCCGAGTGTCACTAAAGGGCTACTCGACATACTCGTTGCCGAGTGCCAAATCAGATACTCGATGAAACAAACTTTGCCGAGTGTATCAGCCACTCGGCAAATCGACTTTCCCAGATCACGCCACGTGGCCAAGATGTTGAGTGTCAGAACTAGTACTCGACAAATATAACGCCGAGGCTGACATTTGGTCTAGCCACTCCCAAATATTACCAGATTGTGACACGCCTGAATTGTCGATGGAGTGGACGTACAAAGAGGCGTGGTAGGTCAGGAAGAAAGTGCGGGAAAATTATTGATGTTTGCCGAGTGTTTTTGTCCAAGACACTCGGTAAAGAACTCGGTGTAGGCGGGAAAAAGGTGTCCAAAAAATAATTTTCCGCTCATAGTTTACCCACAAGACACTCAACAAACACATTATATGTCGAGTCTCGGTTAGACGACACTGGGCAAACAGATGACGCCGTCACGGAGCCGTTAAACGCGACAATCATGGATACATGCTGTCAAGTAGTTGCAGAGTATTTGCCCAGTGGCTTTCTGTAGTTACCGACTATGTGAGGTTTGGCTGACGTATTTTCCATACGTTGCCGAGTACGCAGACACGCAGTGTTTGTCGAGTGTTTCTTTCATAATACCCGGCATACAATTCTACATGCCGAGTTTAAAAAAAATACACTCGGCAAACATCCCGATACTCAGCAGCAATGAATTTCCCGGTAATAACGCGAGACCAACATGCATGCCGGACGCGCGTGGTAGGCGATATCGACCGAGTTACAAAGTGGAATTACAAAGGGCAAACAATTGAAGAAACAAGAGTGGAAATGTACCGTGGAACCAACTACTACGAATCAATGCGAGATACATTGCTCGAATTCGAGGCCTAGCTGGGAGCTAGCGGACAAAATACCGTCGCATGGCTTGCCAGGCATGGACGGCATGTACAGCCGCGCGCGTGCACGGACCACCCGATCGATCGCCATCGTTGCCGGCCGGCAGCGGCCGTTATCCTAGCTTAGCTATAGCTAGCTTGTCCGTGCGTGCATGGCGATACCTATCTATCTATAGGCATGCATGCATGCATGTGATACAGGTCGGTCATGGTCAGCCACCGTTGCCGCGGAAGGTCGTCGATCGCGCTCGTCGGTATTAGGCAACGGACGCACGCGTGGACCACGCAACATCGTACGATGCATATGCACTTGCTCATTAAGCGCCAAAATTTATAGAATTAATTTGCACTCGGGAGATTTCAGAGCAATTGGAAGATTCAACACCACACGATTGCAACAAATACAACTAATTACTTGCTCTTGGGCAACTGAACCTCTTTTGCACCTTCCACACCGTAGCACGTGGCGGCGCGAGGTCGGGCCGGGAAAGGCACAACGCCTTCTAGGCCAGGGCTGAGCAGCACAGTCGCCTTCTCCTCTTGTACGGTCCAGTGGGGCTGGAGGCGAGGTGGCGGTGCGGTCATGTGAGGTGGGGCGTGACGATTGTGTGGTTGGTCGTGGTGGAGGTGAGGGGGTCGATCTGGTCGGGTCGGGGTGGAGGCTGGTGTCACCGGACCACCGATGGTGCCGCTAGTGTGTGCGCCTCTGTCGGGATGAGCCCCGATATGTGCGGGTAGTTATTAACCGACCCAACACACCTCCTTACTACATGGCATGGGGGGGGGGGGGGGGGGGGAGGAGTAGGAGGTGAGGGGGCTTGAGATCGACCGATCTATAAGTAGTGTTTGTGTTGTGCGAGAAAGTGAATGGAGGATATGCTTGCGTCGTTCGAGCATATAAACATATGACTTACCATCTCTGATTGTTCCGCATCAAACCACCTAAAATGTGTTCGGAAACCGTAGCCCCACCCTTTCTTTGGGTGGAAATTTTCTCTATGCTCGGTTCTTATCCACCTACCCTTCTCACTCTATGGATTGTATGGACAGAACACACTACTGATAATAAAGAGATGTTCTACCTATTTTTTCGTGTCAACTTATTTTCTATATGTGTGATTGATCTCTACGTACATGACTATTTTGACTACGATCTCACTCCTTATCTTGGATCAGACTTTTCAGCAAATGTTGTGGAAGATAATGCACACAAGCCTCCAAAGGATTAGAAAATATCACCTAATGAGATGGACAAATACACACGAGAAAGATCAATCCCTTCAGAGATGAATGGATGCCTTACTTTGGATCAGACTCGTTAGCAATCGTTGTGGAAGATAACGGACACAAGTCTCTAACGGATCAGAAAATCTCCTAATGACACGAAAAGATCAATCTCTTCAGAGATGAATGGATGCCTACTTTTTTTTTATGGAAATCGCTGTAAGTTTTTTATTAAAGAGGAAATCGTGGTAAGTGTTACTCCCTCCGATCGTAAAAAACTGTCGCTAGCTGAGCTTTGGAAACTATGCATATGACACTTAAATCTGATAGGAGGCTACTTTTTTCAAGTCGGCCCAAAAAATGGAGCATCAAAGACATTTAGGGTGTGTTTGGTAGCCCGTATGGGCTTTCTCATCTTATACATGCCCAGTCTAGCCATGTTGACTAGATATAAGTGTGTTTTAATGTGTTGTGTTTGGTAGCCCGTATGAGACAAGATGTGCTGAGTTGAGACATTGTTTGGTATCCTGTATGAGTTGAGCCATGCGCAGACATTTGTTAAAAGCAATCAGGTCCCTTAAAAGAAATATTGAATGCAAGCTGGTCCCTGAACGGAAAAGAAAAAAGCAATCAGGTCCCGGGAGGAGCCGCCGCCGTAGCCCACCTCCGTTCCTGCCGGTCGAGCTCCTTCTCCTACGAAGCCGGCCGAGCTCCTTCTCCGATGAGGCCGGGCGGGGCGGCGGTGGACGAGGCCGGGCGGGGCAGCGCCGTTGAGCTCCGCCGCTGAGCTCCGCGAGAGAAGCTGCCGCCGTGGTCCGCGTCGAGGTCGAGGAGGCCGCCGCCATGCTCGCCGTGCCTCTCCGACGAGGCGTTGGTGCGTCTCGTTCTTGCGCTGGAGTGCCTGAGGCCCGTCGGGTGGGGCTCAGGTCGCGCGCGCGCCTCAGCTCCTGTCCGACAATCTCTCCGTGCGCCTCACCTCCGGCACCGTCGTGGAGAGGTCTCCGCCAAGGCTATGGAGGTGGGCGGAGGGCGGCGGGAGGAGGACGACTCAGGCACCGGGCAGAAGGAGGCGGCCGGCGGGAGAGAGGGCGGCTCGGGGTTGGCGGCGGGCGGGAGGTCGGCACCACGCTCTGGAGCTCCCAACAGGCAGGCGCGCGGGGGGTAGCTGAACAGTGCCCGAGCTGGGGCGGCCGCCTGCGTGCGTTCGGGCACGCGGAACAGTACTCTGCGGGATGAGTTCAGCCTGGACGAGCTGCGAAGCTCAAATCGAGCTTCGCAACCGGGCACTGTCCAGAGGCGTTTTCCGCATGAGGCCGGCACTGCCGAGGCGGCCCGACCCGGGCTACCAAACAACAAATTGGCAGGTGAGCTAGGTTGAGATGAGAATCTGTGAGTTCGACCGGGCTACCAAACAGGCCCTTAGGCATCACATGCGGTTGTTCTACCGTGGCCCATTTGGCCATTTCTAGTGGATTTGTCGGCCGATTGTTCTACCGCGGCCCACTTCTAGTGGGCACCGGTACAGTTACTGTGAGGGAGATTATTTATTTATATTTAAGCTGGCATATTTCTTACTGATCTTTCCATGTGGGACTAAAAATGGAGCTGCAGGCCTGCAGCAGTTCATTTTTTTTGTGTGGAGATGCAGCTGTGCACAGTATTGAACCCGCGCCTGAGCTGCCTCCATTCAGCTATAGTGAAGTGTTCGTAGTACCTACTCCGTACTAGGCTACTACTCTACTAGTAGTGAGTAGTGACTCCACTACAATTATGTGGGTACAGTCCTAATTTTCAGGATTAGATACGTGGTTGTACATAGTGATAGAATGGTATATGTGTTTCTTTTGCACAGTTTACTCCCGATTAAAAAAAGGACAAAAATCAGACAAAAAAACACTTTAGCTCAGCTAGAACAAAACAAGAGTTCTGGTGGAATAAAATCTTTCGACTATATGGAACAAAGTTTTAGTGTCGAAGGAAGGAATAAATAGCAGTTGCAAGTGGAACACAAGTTAGACAATAATCTTGGAGAAGTGAAAAAAATCGATCACAAGTAAAAAATTAATAAATTTTAAACTAAGCGGAAACAAAGTTTTAATATTGCGAGTAACAAAAACCACAACTACTCACGGAACAAAATTATACAGTACGTGGAACAAAATTTAGCGACCCCGAGAAGAAATCACCACTTTAAATGAACACAAAGTTTCATACTAGGTGAAACAAACTGTTAGTGCATGGAACAAATCATGATTTTTGACGGAATGAAACTATGTGTAAGATGGAATAAAATTTAGGTCCGAGAGAACAAATAACATTTGAAAAATTGGACCACGTTTTGGACCAAAATTTAGACCACGCGAAACAAAATCACGAGTACAAAAGGAACAAAAAAGCTGTAGACCAGCGGGAACACATTTTAGTCACCTGGGACAAATCACAAGTATAAGCGGAATAACAATTTAGACCAACATGAACGAATATTATACAAATTAATATTCACAAGGAACTGACTTTAGCGACCAAGGAACATATCTCATCTATTGGAGGAACAAAAATGTATACTAGCCGGAACAAAAAAATCATGATTAAACTTTGGACAAGAACTGTAGCGCCAGAGAAACGAATCACGTCTAGGGGAGAAACGAAACATTAGTGTGAGGAACAAAACATTGACAGGAGGAACGGAATCAGAGACTATCTGAAAGAAAACCATCACGAATACAATTTGGACAAGAATTTTAGCGTCCCAAGAAAAAACATTATATTAACTGAAAAAAAATCATGACTACAATCAGCGCAAGAACTATAGCACCAAGGAACGAATCATGTCTATACGACGAAAAAATTTAGCGCCCGTGGAACAAAACACATTGACAAGAGGAAAAAAAATCATAGACTATATGGAACAAAAGTATCACGAGTAAAATTAGGAGCCGAATTTTAGCACCCGAAGAAACAAAAAATTATACTAATTGGAACAAAAATCTTTAATACAATTTGTACAAGAAGTGTACCATCTGAAGAATGAATCAGATCTACATGAGGAATAAAACTTTAGCACCGGAGAAACAAAACACAACGTCATGAGGAACAAAATCGTAGATTATCTGGAATAAAAATACCACAAATACAATTAGGACTAGAATTTTAGTGTACCAAAAACAGAAGTTTATAATAACTAGAAAAAAATCAAGACTGCAACTCGGACAAAAGCTGTAGCACCCAAGTAACGAATCACGTCTACGCGAGGAACAAAACTTTAGTGCTCGAGGAACAAAATCGTAGACTATCTAAAACAAAAAAATATCACGAGTACAATGGGGACAAGAATTTTAGTCCCGAGAAACAAATCACAATATAAGAAGAGAAAAATAGCGATATGGCATAGACAAAAGTGGATCAAAATTTATGTTTTAACTATATACATAACAAATTATAACTGTGGACTGTAGAAAGTTAAACCGAGATGGTGGAACAAAAAATTAACACCAATAAAATACATCCCTACAAGAAAACATAAAATAAAACTAAGAAAAAACATGAAAAGAGAAAGCGAAAATAAAGAAAAGCGAATGGAAAAATAATAGAAACAGCAAAAGGTGCTAGCAAAACAGAACTCAACGGAAAAAACGAGCGAACAGCCAATGCACAGTCGAAAACGCGAAGCGCACTCGAAACTAGGCCTCATGGGCCGTCGGCTCGTCGCCTCGCTCAAGAGAACCGCGGGCGATTCCAGGCAGTACCGAGCAAATCCTGCATCCGACGGTTCCTCCAGCCAATCAGAGATGGCCTGTCACTGGCCGTTATGCAGTAGACAGTAGTGGATCGTAGCAAGATCAGGCCACACGGAGACACATTACAGCATTATTATATTATATGTCCAGGAAACTGAACAATACATGATCGGAGTTAGTTAGTTGAGTTGTGCATACATCGATCAGCTTCTTAATACTTTGATCTACCGAGGATAAGCAATCGTAGCACGATGACGACATCGAGATTTGTTACTGCGGTTCGGTAAACTCATCTATCTTGCAGGACATGACTATGGACGCTCCTCCCCATTGGTACTGCAACACCTCGCCGTCCTAGGCACCGACAAAAACAGTCGGCTCTCCCTACGTGTCTGTTGATATCAAGTCGTCATAGGTTATATGTATATCGTGTGGCACCCCCATATTATATAGGAGGCCCCAGGCTACGAGAGTTCGACCCTAACACTACTCGTACATATCCACACGTATTACAAGTCTAGTCTAAACGTAACCCAACTCGTACACAATATTGGACACAAACACAACAATATTCTATTTCGCTAAGGGAACACAAGTATAACTATATGCACATAAATTCAAATCTACAGAAGATGGGCAGGTATTTGTAACTATGTCAAATCAAGACTCCGATAAACTTTGTTTAAAGAAAAAGAAGATGTGCCGCAGAAAAAAAAGGAAAGATGATGCCGGTAATTTTGTTTAAAGAAAAACTTACATATACAGAACAGAACATACGCAGATACTTACTACCTCTGTTCCATAATGTAGCCATTTTAGCAAACCAAACTACCTTGCTAAAAAGGCTTATATTATGGAACAGAAGGAGTAGAATTTACAAACACGACGAGCCCTATGAATGCAAAAAAGTACATATGCATCCGTAAGGCAAGAAAAACAGGCCTTCTGACTACGGTCCAATTTAGTATTTTACACAATGGATGTAGGTAAGGATGAACTTTACTTGCGTGCAGAAATCACATCCCATATTCTAAGCTCAGTCATAAATGATAAATGTGTGGATGCACGTGCGGTGAACAATACATATTCCAAAACTTGAAATTTTGTCAGATTTTTCATTATTATATAGAATACCACGCATTTTAAATTACACACCAGTAGAGTTCAACATTATCTACAACTTTGTACTTTTTTTTGAAATTTTTGAACAGTACAAATGTGATTTCGATTTTTTTTTCTAAAAGCTCCCAAGAGTTTTATATTGTGGGATGGAGGGAGTACATTAGTATCAGTTTAGCAAAACAACTATGACCGAATAAATTGACAGTTTTTTAGATAAAAGGCCGAAAGGCTCAGCGTTAAATTAATAACGCCCCAAACGGGGAAAACAAATATATCCTGCTGAATCCAGCTTACATAATGGAAATGGCCCAGATATACTAGGCTGAATAATGGCCGGACTCTCCGGCCCAGTTTTCCAGTACAAGCCCATCGTTCCCTTTGCTCCTTTTTTTTTAAAAGAGAAACAAACAATTTAGATGAAAAAAATGCAAGCTGTCAAGCTCGTAGTACCGATGATCTGCATAGTGGGTATATATATTTATATTCAATGGCAATTTAAGCAGAGCAGACCATTTATCCAAAGCATTTCAAACAAAAGACAAGATTATTGTTAACTACAGTTCGAGACACGTGTACGGACATGGGTAGGTACATCCAATCAAATGTATTACTTCACTTTCACAAGAACTGACCGCAGGTCTATTCTGAGCGCAATTCGCTATTCTCTCCCTCTATCGGACTGACCGCCCCAATTCAACCGTTTTGTAAAAAAACATGACCACATGGATCAATGACAAATTAAGTAGCTATAAGTTGGTATCTTCAGATAAATGAAGATAGCTTGTTAATTTTGCCATAATATAAAATTCTTTTGACAAATGAAAATTGCTTGTTAAAACAAGTGTGGCGATTTGAAACACGCACTCCAAGGACTTTGTTTTTTGAAAAAACTAAAAAGTCAATCGAAAGGGTCAAAAAAATCCGGAAAACAATCCTAGATGCAGATAAGGATGAATTTACTTGGAGAGAATTCCTTATGTGACACTAAAATTTTCAATTTCTTATTTGGCCCTGAAAAAAAATTTCTTCCCTATTTGACATTCAGTCTTCATCTGTTTCTCTATATGACATTTCCATCCATTCCGTGAGGCATTGCCATTACTTTTTTTGGGACTAATTTACCCATGCCTCAGTAGATACGGTCACTGGGAAAAAAAAAGAGTCAACCTTTCAGTCCAACCCGTCCCGTTCCCCACTCATTCGTCTCCCACCCAGTCCCCACTCGCCCAGTCCCGACCAAACAAGACCAACGGCGGCATGCCCTAGCGCTGGGGGGTGCCGGCGGCGGCAGGGGACCTAGCTAGCAGGCTATGTAGGTCGGGACAAACATGGCGGCGGAGGGCGACCAAATCAAGGATCGTGACGGCGACCTGGGGACGGCGGCCGAAGGCGTGTCTGCAGGTTTGGGGAAGGATGTGGGCTCGGCTGCACGGTTCGGCCAAGGCGCGACTACGGGCTTGGCCTCAGCTGCGACATCGTCGGTGTGGCCAGAAGGGTGAGTTGATTGACTAATTTCTCTCCAAAAGCTTGTCTGATTGTTAGATAACATTGTTTCTCATTGCTCCAGTGGTGTTATTGTAGGGTTACGTGCAGGAATTTAAAATTTTCCGTCTTACGTTACCGCCAAGATCTACTATGAAGATATGATGCACACAAGGGGTTAGATCTAGTACTTACAAACATCGTTGCGGAAGATGGAGTTTGTCGATGACGTTGTCGATGAAGCCCGTGGAAGATTCTCACGTCCAAGACTGAAGGTGAGAATGTCACCGACTCCCCGTTAAGGATCACACGTGTAATTCCTCTTCTAGTATCCACACATCCACTTGCGCAAACCCATCAGCATTCCGCCGTCCAGAACTTGGCGCCGACGATTAGAGACAGCCTTTTGGCGTAGAACTATAGTGGTAGATCTAATCAACAAGATTAGATCTATATGAGAACTAGAGAGATTTTCTCATCACATGAGATGAGAGAGATTAGATCAAGATCTAATAGGAGAGGTACCCTCAAAACATATTTAGATCAAAACCAATCTCAAGGGAGAAGAAAGCCAACATGGACAATTGTGTGTGTCTCCCCATGGGGGGAGGGGGTATTGTAGCATCCCAAGATTTTCAAATTTTTGAAAAATCAGAAAAATCAAAAACTATTTGGAATTATTATATTTTGTTTTGGAAACCCAAACTCATGCATGCATTCATCTTTTCTTGGCTTGTTGCATTTGAAATTTCAAAAGTTGGAATTCTAATTCCACTTTAAACCCTATTTGAGAAAATGATAAAAAGGGGCCTATTATGCTCTCTTAAATATTTTGACTTTTATGGACGTATTTGATGCCAAGCATGGTGCCAAAATGTTCTATTTGCAATAAGTTTCCTAAAAAGTATTTTCTCAAATTGTTTGAAAAAGTTTTAAATATAATTTGATCTTGGTTTAAAAAAATTTGATTAATTATTTTTCCTAAAAATAGAAATAATTTTATCTATATTTTCTTTTAAGTAAAATGTCAATTAAAGGCCATTTAAATGCCAGTGGCATTTTTGTAAATAAAAATTGTGTAAAATATTTTCCAAATGAGTTATCCTAGTAAAGATTTTTATTACAAGTTTTTACAAATTTATTCCATAATTTTTGGACTTGTATTTTAGAAGCTATTAAAAGATTTCAGAAAAGAAATAAAAGAAAAAGAAAAATGATGATGTCATCCGACCTTCTCCCTCCCGTTCGTGGCCATCAATGGCCGAAACTGCCACCATCTCCCCCTCTTGATCCGGCGTTATGCCGCACCCCTCCCCCTCCCACGACGTCCTACTTAATGCCCACTCCCTCCTCTCTCTTTGCCCCCTCCTCTCACCTCCCAATCGCCACCGGGCTGCCCCAAATCGAGCTCACATCTCCGCCACGGCCGACGGCCGATTTCGTCGATTCCGGTGACGTCCGGCGTCCCCGCGCCCTTTCTCCTCTCCCTATCTCCTTATTTCTCTGTTTTGCACCTTTGTGACATGTTTCGGTATGGTCTTGTGCCCTAGATCGACGCGAGCATCCTCGGCCCGACACCGCCGCCCGCTGGAGCTACTCCGGCGAGGAATTGAAGGAGCACCGGAGCACCCCGACACTGACGACCTCGCCACCGTGCCCGCCTCGACCCCCTGCACGCCGTGGTGAGCTTTTCCCCTTCCCGCTCCCTATCTTTGCGCCGGAACGCGCGTCGCCACTGTCGGCCGCCGCGCGGCCTAGGGTTCCGGCGAGGCCACGCCGCCCCTTTATAGTCGATATATCCTGGGCCGTTAGATTTTGGTCCGGTGGTCTGTTTTAATTCTTTTATACCGAATCAGTACCAGCCAATCACAGCGCGCCACATCGCCCGTTCTTTTTTCTATTTATCTGTTTTTCTGTTTTTAGACAGAAATTCATCCAAACTTTGAAATTCCATATCTTTTGAACCACAAATCCAAATCCAATGATTTTGATGTCTACGGAATGAGAAAAATGAGTAGAATCCAGTACTATAGTTTTTGTTAATTTTTGTATCGTGCACAAACTTGCTTTTTACAGATTGGTTAATAACTTGTTTAGGCTATAAAATGAGTTTTACAAATCCAAATTGAGTGATTCAAATTGCAGAGGCTTTGTAATGATGTCCTCTGTCCAGCAGCATGTTCATCATATTTTATTAAAATGTTTTTATGCAGAAACTTTAGAATTAGTGTGTTTGCCCTTATTTAGGTGTTTTGGATTTATTCCTAATAAGTAAATTATTAAAATTTGATTTGCGGCATCATGCATATAGAAAAACCAGAGAACAGAAAGTAAACTTATATTTGAGTTGTTGTAAATTTTGCACATTCATGCATGGCATAATTTTTGAATTGTCAATCGTGTGAATTTGTATGTTTATTTGGGTGTTTATATTTTTGTTAGATTATTCGGAGAGTCAAGAAGACTTTGGTGGTTGCTACTCCTGTTCCTCTTGTTGCCAAGGCAAGTGGCACACTTGCATAAGTTTCCTACTATTTTGTTTATATGCATGCTATAGTTGTACTTAGAAAAATTGCATGATAGGTTATTAGTACTACTATGCTAAACATGTTTAGAATAGTACTCCTATACTAGTTGGTCTAGAATCCTATTATAACTTGGTAGAATTATGGAAATGCTATGCTAAATGCTGTTTTGTGAAAAAGTAATATTCTACTAAGTTAAAGAAACTCTTGGGTGGATGTGGTATGTGGATGGAGGTTTATAGTTGAGTGGCTACTCGGGGCCATGTCTATGGTTTTACCCGAGTATGTGCACTTGTGGATGGCCACCCAGGGACAAAGAGACCGATGTTACTCCGAGTTTTAGTTAGCTTACCATGCAGCCATAAGTCATATGGGCTCTGGCTTGACTAAGTATGTTGTGTGGAACCGGCCCGGCTTGACAAGCAGATGTAGGGGATGTAGGTGGAACGGGTCAACTCAGCAGTGGTCGGGGAAATGCTTCGTAACGGTCTCGGCTCCATCCTCTCCTTTCCTTTTCACTTCAAGAAGGTCAAGGTCAGAATGGGCTGATGGAGTCTTATATATGGTGAAAGTGCACAACCTCTGCAGAGTGTCAATCTAAGTACTTAGCGTGTCCCCGGTTACGGACAATTCTGAGCTGCTGGACGAGGACGTCAACGGAGGATCTCATCATTCCAATTTCCTAAGTTAAAATATGAAGGGTAAACCAGGGTAGTTGAGACAATGGTTGTCATACCATACTTGTCTCGTTTAGATGAAAAAGTGTTTTGAAAAGAGATAGGAAAAATTGGCTTTATGCAAATCAGCCTTCAAACTCCACAAGCCAACTATGCATATAGGTTATTAGAGTTTTCCCACTATGAGTCCATAGAGTGTCACTTGCCAGATCCATTCCTATGGTTCTGACCAATGTTTTGGTTGTAACCTACATGCTGCAGGTTATACTGACGATTAGTAAGGAACGACGTTGGGTTTCGAGTCTTGAACCAACATGCTCGCATGTGGCTGCATGAAGATGATGAGGGCTCCATGAATAAAGTTATTTCTGCTGTTTACTCTTTGAGCTAGCCTTGGGCTATGCAATTTGTAATGGATATTTTGTTTAAGTACTGGATCAAGCGTGTAATAATTGATGCATTGTTATGATATTTCATCTTAAACTGTGTGTGCAAACGGATCGATCCAGGGATTTTCACTATACACAGGGATCTTGCCTATATTTTAAGTGCAAGTCCGCTACAGATGGTATCAGAGCACTGTGTTGCCTGTAGGTTCGAAACCCTAAGTTTGGTTAGAAATAAGAAATCCCATAGGACAAAAAAATATTTTCTCTGAGTCCAAAAGTTTTTTGATGTCATTCTTGTAACCAACTTGTCTAAACTGCTTTCTAAGTATCTTATCTTGTTGTAGATGACCAGCCTCATGGAAGCCATCAAGAAAGGACCGGAGATAACCATGACCCTGCAATGTGAGACTGAGTTTCCAAGAGCACTTAAGGATAACATGAAGAGCTTGTGATTTGAAGGAGAAGCTGTATACAAAGGATTTCCTTTCATGGATGAAGGACAAGAATACTAGTGGGTGCAACTCCATTTGTACAAGAGCAAAGATGATGACCACAAGACCGAAGGATGCTGCATGTTCACCAACCCAATACTTCACACATCCTTCTTTGATTCAGCAAGAAGTGCAGCATGGGAGGCCATCAAGTACCTTGGAGCAAGACTTCGTTTTAGACTTCACAACACCCAGAAGCACCTTGATGAACTTAAGAAAACGGGTGAAGAACTCGATGCACTCAAGAAGGAGACAGACTAGACCACCATTTCACTAGAATAATGAGTTTCCGATGGTGTATTGACCTACCAAATTGTGGTATGGCAGTACTATCGCATTTGTTTTTCGGAACCTTGGTGTGTTTCATTCCAAAACGATTAGTTCGTTTTATCAAAAAAAATTGTGTTGAACTCTTGATTGATTGTTGTTATTGGTGTTAACTGTTTGTATGGGTAGGAGTATTTCTTATAGATCTGTCTATCTTTTGCTCATCTATGCTAAAACCCACAGATGCCTCCCCGTCGTAATCCCGAGACCAACAGCAACAACAACACCGATGCAATGCTTCAACAGATGATTGCAGCGCAGAATCAGCTCATGACTATGATGGCTCAATTCATGGCCAATCAGAATGCGCCGCCACCGCCACCTCCACCATCGCCACCACCACCACCTCCTCAAGTGGATAGACTTGAAAGATTTCTGAAGCTCAGACCTAACAAGTTCTCTACTGCAACTGAGCCTATTGTGGCAGATGATTGGTTGCGCTCTGTGCACAAGGATCTAGTAACTTGTGAGTGCACCGACACTGAGAAGGTGAGGTTCACCGCTCATCTGTTAGAGGGGCCAGCAGCTCAATGGTGGGAAACTTATCAAATCACTCACCCTCTGGAAGGTTTAACATGGGAAGAATTCAAGGAAGGCTTTCGTAATGCCCATATCTCTTCGGGCATTATGAACTTGAAGAAGGAAGAGTTCAGAAGTCTGAGGCAGGGAAACAGGGCAGTCAAGGAGTACATGGATGACTTTTATTCATTGTCTCGTTATGCCCCGGAAGACATTGACACTGATGGAAAGAGGAAGGAAAAATTCCTCAAGGGACTATGTGACGAGCTGAAAATTCCCTTGACAGTCGCATACGCCCCAAGCTATCAGGCCCTCCTGGATCAAGCAATCACACTGGAGGATAACATCAAGAAGGCTGAAAATAGGAAGAGGAAGCTGGGTATCAACAAACATCACTCTGAGCCTTCATTCAAGAAGCACTCCTCGTACGATGTCAGCCATGGACACAAACATGGGAACCACCATAGTGAAGGAAGCAACCACAAGCATCATGATCATAACCATAATGGTGGATTCCGAGAAGGAAATGGAAACAATGGATATTTCAGGGGTAATGGACACACTGCTCCCAACAACAATGGACATCACCGTCCAAATACTGCACCCAAGAAGGATCTCAGCCACATCACTTGCTACATTTGCAAGAAACAAGGGCACTATTCAACTCAATGTCCTGAAAAGAATACTACAGAAGTTGCCAAGCCAAATCCTTTCGACAAGGGATATGTGAACCAAGTCCACCTGGAAAGAGCATACAATGAACCTGGTATGGCAAATGGTACATTTAATCAAGCATCTAGTTTGAAGTCTTAACATTCTAGACTACCAACAAAAATTTCTTTTGAGGGTGGTAGCCCACCGAGTTGTCAAAACCCGGAGTTTTCAAACCCATTCTTTCTAGCCTCTTCGAATCTCGGGACGAGATTCCTTTTAAGGGTGGTAGTATGTAACATCCCAAGATTTTCAAAAATTTTAAAAATCAGAAAAAAACTTTTTGGAAATTATTATATTTTGTTTTGGAAACCCAAAATCATGCATGCATTCATCTTTTCTTGGCTTGTTGCATTTGAAATTTCAAAAGTTGGAATTCTAATTCCACTTTAAACCCTATTTGAGAAAATGATAAAAAGGGGCCTTTTATGCTCTCTTAAATATTTTGACTTTTATGGACGTATTTGATGGCCAAGCATGGTGCCAAAATGTTCTATTTGCAACAAGTTTCCTAAAAAGTATTTTCTCAAATTGTTTGAAAAAGTTTTAAATATAATTTGATCTTGGTTTAAATTTTTTTGATTAATTATTTTTCCTAAAAACATAAATAATTTTATCTATATTTTCTTTTAAGTAAAATGCCAATTAAAGGCCATTTAAATGCCAGTGGCATTTTTGTAAATAAAAATTGTGTAAAATATTTTCCAAATGAGTTATCCGAGTAAAGATTTTTATTACAAGTTTTTACAAATTTATTCCATAATTTTTGGACTTGTATTTTAGAAGCTATTAAAAGATTTCAGAATAGAAATAAAAGAAAAAGAAAAATGATGACATCATCCGACCTTCTCCCTCCCGTTCGTGGTCATCAATGGCCGGAACTGCCACCATCTCCCCCTCTTGATTCCGGCATTATGCCGCACCCCTCCCCCTCCCACGACGTCCTACTTAATTCCCACTCCCTCTTCTCTCTTTGCCCCCTCCTCTCACCTCCCAATCGCCACCGGGCTGCGCCAAATCGAGCTCACATCTCCGCCACGGCCGACGGCCGATTTCATCGATTCCGGTGACGTCCGGCGTCCCCGTGCCCTTTCTCCTCTCCCTATCTCCTTATTTCTCCGTTTTGCACCTTTGTGACATGTTTCAGTATGGTCTTGTGCCCTAGATCGACGCGAGCATCCTCGGCCCGACACCGCCGCCCGCTGGAGCTACTCCGGTGAGGAATTGAAGGAGCACCCCCGACACCGACGACCTCGCCATCATGCCCGCGTCGACCCCCTGCACGCCGTGGTGAGCTTTTCCCCTTCCCGCTCCCTCTCTTTGCGCCGGAACGCGCATCGCCGCCGTCGGCCGCCGCGCGGACTAGGGTTCCGGCGAGGCCACGCCACCCCTTTATAGTCGATCTATCCTAAGCCGTTAGATTTCGATCTGGCGGTCTGTTTTAATTCTTTTATACCGAATCGGTACCAGCCAATCACAGCGCGCCACGTCGCCCGTTCTTTTTTCTATTTATCTGTTTTTCTGTTTTTAGACATAAATTCATCCAAACTTTGAAATTCCATATCTTTTGAACCACAAATCCAAATCCAATGATTTTGATGTCTACGGATTGAGAAAAATGAGTAGAATCCAGTAGTATAGTTTTTGTTAATTTTTGTATCGTGCACAAACTTGCTTTTTACAGATTGGTTAATAACTTGTTTAGGCTATAAAATGAGTTTTACAAATCCAAATTGAGTGATTCAAATTGCAAAGGCTTTGTAATGATGTCCTCTGTCCAGTAGCATGTTCATCATATTTTATTAAAATGTTTTTATGCAGAAACTTTAGAATTGGTGTGTTTGCCCTTATTTAGGTGTTTTGGATTTATTCCTAATAAGTAAATTATTAAAATTTGATTTGTGGCATCATGCATATAGAACAACCAGAGAACAGAAAGTAAACTTATATTTGAGTTGTTGTAAATTTTGCACATTCATGCATGGCATAATTTTTGAATTGTCAATCGTGTGAATTTGTATGTTTATTTGGGTGTTTATATTTTTGTTAGATTATTCGGAGAGTCACGAAGACTTTGGTGGTTGCTACTCCTGTTCCTCTTGTTGCCAAGGCAAGTGGCACACTTGCATAAGTTTCCTACTATTTTGTTTATATGCATGCTATAGTTGTACTTAGAAAAATTGCATGATAGGTTATTAGTACTGCTATGCTAAACATGTTTAGAATAGTACTCCTATACTAGTTGGTCTAGAATCCTATTATAACTTGGTAGAATTATGGAAATGCTATGCTAAATGCTGTTTTGTGAAAAAGTAATATTCTACTAAGTTAAAGAAACTCCTGGGTGGATGTGGTATGTGGATGGAGGTTTATAGTTGAGTGGCTACTCGGGGCCATGTCTATGGTTTTACCCGAGTATGTGCACTTGTGGATGGCCACCCAGGGACAAAGAGACCGATGTTACTCCGAGTTTTAGTTAGCTTACCGTGCAGCCATAAGTCATATGGGCTCTGGCTTGACTAAGTATGTTGCGTGGAACCGGCCCGGCTTGACAAGCAGATGTAGGGGATGTAGGTGGAACGGGTCAAGACGGCAGTGGTCGGGGAAATGCTTCGGAACGGTCTCGGCTCCATCCTATCCTTTCCTTTTCACTTCAATAAGCGAAAGGTCAGAATGGGCTGATGGAGTCTTATGGTGAAAGTGCACAACCTCTGCAGAGTGTCAATCTAAGTACTTAGCCGTGTCCCCGGTTACGGACAATTCTGAGCTGTTGGACGAGGACGTCAACGGAGGATCTCATCATTCCAATTTCCTAAGTTAAAATATGAAGGGTAAACCAGGGTAGTTGAGACAGTGGTTGTCATACCATACTTGTCTCGTTTAGATGAAAAAGTGTTTTGAAAAGAGATAGGAAAAATTGGCTTTATGCAAATCAGCCTTCAAACTCCACAAACCAAATATGCATATAGGTTATTAGAGTTTTCCCACTATGAGTCCACAGAGTGTCACTTGCCAGATCCATTCCTATGGTTCTGACCAATGTTTTGGCTGTAACCTACGTGTTGCAGGTTATACTGACGATGAGTAAGGAACGATGTCTGCTTTCGAGTCTTCAACCAACATGCTCGCCTGTGGCTGCATGAAGATGATGAGGGCTCCATGAATAAAGTTATTTCCGTTGTTTACTCTTTGAGCTAGCCTTGGGATATGCAATTTGTAATGGATATTTTGTTTAAGTACTGGATCAAGCGTGTAATAATTGATGCACTGTTATGATATTTCATCTTAAACTGTGTGTGCAAACGAATCGATTCAGGGATTTGCACTATACACAGGGATCTTGCCTATATTTTAAGTGCAGGTCCGCTACAGGTATATAGGTGGAGAAGGCAGAGGGGTGCTTAGGGAAGGGGCAAGCCCCTCCCCCTTGGTGCTTCGCTGCCCAAGCCCTAGGGCTAGGGCCGGCCGGCTCCCCTCTCCAACTCGGGTTGGACTCATAGTTGGACTAGGAGTCCCCCCCCACCACCCACTTCTCCTTTTTCCTTTTTATCCTTTTTACTTTTAATTAATGTTCTAACTTTCCAAAATCATTTAATTAATTATTTGGAATTCCTTGGGGGAGGTGCGGCCGGCCTAGGTGGCCCTGGGCCCCATCCGGCACCCCCCCTTCCCTGATTTTTTCCGAAACTCTTTCGAAACCCTATATTCCCTTTAGATAAAATCACCGATCTTATCCATTGATGTCAGAAACACATTCCTAACATCCCGGGAATGTTATGTCCTCCGATAAATCTCCGAAACACTTTCGGTCTCTCATCGGCATTATATGCCTCTCATTATAACTTCTCCGGAACACCTCCGATTCTCATCGGAGTCGTTCCTAAGACATCGGAATGAATCCGACCACTTCTCATAACCAATATAACTACAAAATACTCTCAATAAAATATTGACACAACTTAAGCATGTGACTCAGAAGGTTCGGTAAGTGGTAACACACAGTCATGTCTGGAGTACTTACCGAACAATAACCAACAGCAGGACCATGGACGCCCATGATGGCTCCTATGCATTCATGAATAACGAAGGAACCTTTTTGTGTTTATCATTACGCCAATCCCCTTACGTGCATGATACCAATGGTATCACGAGGTGAGACAATGTGTTCCACATGATCAAACCATTTGATCACTCCTATATAAACTTGTATCAATATCATTCTCTTTTTCTCATACGTATCTCCGATGTCCTTGTGACCAATCACACTGTGTCTAGCTAGATGATTGGTTGACAACGGTAATACTGAGATGGTCTAGAGGATAGATCTCTCCATTGTTTGGAGGAGTAAGTACCATTCTTGAACGATCTCTGTTCCATTACACACTGTAGGTTATACCCAAAAGCCACCGTTATAGCCTCCTGTTACAGTAGACGGTTGATGACAATCAAAGCATAACTGTACAGTGTGCGGTCACTAGATGTTCACATGGTATATGGACTTTGCTAATGCAAACTCGATACTCTCTTTGCTAAAACATCATCAATAAATTGTCTCTTAGCAAGATCGTATAATTGGGTTGGTTTAGTACTATTGTTATTCCAACAATATACTCTTATAGTTGTTTGACTTATACAAAGTCCATGATCAGGAAATTTGATCATCCAACAACAAGATAAGCTAATCTTAGAGAAAAGACTAGAAGCACTTGTTTTGTGCATATCTCTACACCTCCTTGTAGGTTTTCCTTTGAATACTCACTATTCAATTATCACAACAGTTATAACATAAAGATGTAAACATAATAATGAACATTAGAGGCAAATAATAACTTAATATTATTGTCTCTAGGGCATACCTCCAAAAGTTATTGGTCCTTGTCTGATTGCTAGTAGTGGTCTAAGTAATTTATCAACTTATTGGCGCCTCATAGCCAATAGCAATACTCATGTATCAATATTTGTTTCGTTACAAGCTTAAAGAACACTACAAGGTCATAATCCACTACAAAGGGTATATATGGGAAAGATGCTAGCATTGAAACAACTGTATGGTGATTGGGATAGCAGCTTTGATAATTTGTATAGGTTTAAGGCACAAGTTGAAAGTTGTTGCCCTGGTAGCATAGTGCAGATCGATCATCATACCATAAATGATAAAATCTGGTTTAGAAGAATTTTTGCTGCTTTCAAATCTTTCATAGAGGGGTTCCGTATTGGTTGCAGACCATATTTGGCAATAGACAACGCGTTCTTGACAGGCAAGTTCAAGGGGCAGCTAGCTAGTGCTACCGTTATTGATGGTAATTGGATGTACCCGGTTTGTTTTGGAGTTTCTGACTCTGAAACTAATGAAAATTGGATTTGGTTCATGCAACTTCTTAGACATGTCGTAGGATTACCTTCAGGTTTGGCCATATGCACTGATGCTAGGAAGACAGTGATGGCAGGGGGTAAAGGAAGTGTTCCCAGAGGCAGAACATCGGGAATGTATGTTTCGCTTGGTGATCAACTTCAAGAAAAAGTTTCATGGGAAGGTTTTGATGACCATCTTTGGGCTGCTATATACTCATGGTAACCATATTTATTTGACAAAGATTGGGTTCCAAATGGCAAATTCGTCGCCTTCCTTGCAAACATGCTCTTCCATGCATTCATCACATCGCTAAGCAATGTACATATAAGGCACTATGTTGACTTGTATAACTCCGTTGACAAATTTAGAGCTGCTTACTCCCAACTAACCCCTGCTATGTCTGATAAGACCCAGTGGCCTAAATTTGACCATTGGTTCTTCATGGATCTACCACTATTAAAACCCACAATACTGGTAGGCCTAAAACTGAGATTTATAAAGGTTGAGGTGAGAACAAAAGGAAAAAGGAACAACACTTGTGCCCTATTTGAAAAGACTATGGGCAACATTGGCACAATTGTAAGAAGGGTAACCCCGAGGACATTGTTGCAATGATGGTTGTGAGGTAATATATAGATTTACTCATTCTTGCATTATTATTTTTGTAACCAACTATACATGTTAACTACTTTCTAATTGCTCATTCATAGAACCACTAAAGAAGCAGAAAAAACACCAAAACAGTCCAATCATCCATTGTGCCTTGCGAGGATGGAGCACCAACAAGGATGTGTTTTCCACCAAGGTTAGCAATTTCACACTTATGCTCATGATTACTGATGACGGAATTGATGAGAGTGTTTCTCCCTCAACTACGCCAACAAGCACTGTTGATACCCTGAAAGGAAAATAATATATGGGATAGGTTGAGCCTCCAAGTGCAGAGTATGTAGAAGTGGAAGTTTTTTCCCCATGAGGGTGACTCGAGGGTTTAATATCGAACTCTCGGGGAATCAGTAGTGGGGATTTTATCTCCTTGTCCTTCTCTAGATTTCCTGCAAACAAATTAGATTGCTTTGTGCCCTCAACCTCACCAAGTGGTTGTCAAGCACAAGGTGTGAGAATGATATTAAGATAATAATGAATGCAAAACAGTAAATAAATATGCAATGGTGGTAAGTAGTAATGCAAGGATGATAGTAATGATGATGGATGATATTTTTGGGGTTTTTATATGTGTATGCAATGAATAAAAGTGTTTTTGTATTTTCTGATTTTAAAATGGCTGAATGTAGAAAATGCTTAAAAGTGGTTGGAAAGTTGTTTCTTATGATTAAAAATGGACCGGGGTTCATGGTTTCATACATGCACTCTCTCTTTAATATAGTGTGGCAAATAAGTAGACATAGGATTAACATATGAGATTGCAAACAAGTTTAATGACATGTTACTAATTATATGGGCATCACGTCCTAACATGGAGACCTTTTGATTATTAGTCTCACTTATACTCCACCAAGATGCGAACTAAATCATAACACCTCAGTAATTAAGATGACTCAGAGTATAGCCTTAAGATTAATGACATGAAGTGAAAATAAGACCATGCTGGATCTAGTCATAGGTAGAGGCTTGTCACTCCTCATACCTTGCAACATGGTATTTTGGTTTATCCCTAGTGAGACAACAAAGTAAGGTAAACACCCAATGGATCGCGATATTAAGTTGTCAGCTTATCACATCACCACCCCCGTTACTCCAACTAATGCACACGTTCCCCCTCACACGCTCTCATAAACATGCTTGATCAAAACAAGGATACAAGAACGAGGTACATAATATGCATCTACTTTCATAACTGAAATAAACATTGCAATCTCAACATATATTAACTCATAAAAAGATCCACCACAAAGGTAATACAACGATGACCATAATCATGTTCAGCAGCTCATACGGTGCTAATTAGTGAAGCTCAAGAGAGAGAGAGAGAGAGATACATATGCTACTGCCACAAACGTATAGTCCAGAGGTGGACTACTCTCTCTTCATCATGGAGACGGTGGAGATGTCGATGGAGAAGAAGGAGACCTCTCCGGCAGCGCTCCGCCGGAGTTTCCCCCCTCCAATCTGCAGCCTCCTGGTCTCTGTTTCTTGTTTCTCTCGTGTGGCGGCTCTCCCTTCGAAAAACATCGGGGGGCTCTTTATATAGGCGTTTTTAGGTCACGAGGAAGCTTCAGGAAGAAGGATCGTCGCAAACGGGGCCACGAGGGCCAAAAGATGTGGGCCCACACGGCCCCTGTACCTGGCCGCGTGGGGCGCCCTCTTTCGACCCTCCGGCCTCCGTTTGCTTGCTTCCTTCGCTCCTACGTCTTCCTCCTTCCAAAATAATGATCCCCGTAAATTTGCAGCTCATTATGACGTCGTTAAGGCCCTGAAATAAATAAGGAAAGAAATAGGGGTTTTCTGCCTGCGCAAGATTAATTCCATAAAAGGGGAAATCATTATTAATTACCAAAAATCATTAAATAACAGTAATATACCCCTTATATGATGCAAATATGAATGGAATACAAGTATTATAGTGCAAAGTTCATGTATGCATTTTACATGCATCAATTACATGAAAACTAGATTTCAATTCTAAGTAACTTGTTTTAATTGCTCCTTTTCACCATAGCCAATGCTTGGAAAATTCAAATAACAAAAAAAGCAAAGGGGCAACTCTGAATCTGGAGGATAAAAAAAGTACCTTTTCTATTCATATACATGCTGCCATGTAAATATTTATGTTCATGTGCTTAATTGCTGCAGCCATATACATGCTACCATGTAAATATATTGTTTATGTTCTTAATTACTGCTACCATATTGATGCATCTAAAATGCATACATGAACTTTGTACAATAATACTTATATTCCATTCATATTTGCATCATATAAGGGGTATATTACTGTTTTAATGATTTTTGGTAATTAATAATGATTTCCCCTTTTTATGGAATTAATCCTACGCAGGCAGAAAACCCCTATTTCTTTCTTTATTTGTTTCAGGACCTTAACGACGTCATAATGAGCTATAAATTTACGGGGGTAATTATTTTGGAAGGAGCAAGACATTGGAGCAAAACAAGCAAGCGAAAGGAGACCGGAGGGCCAAAATAGGGGGCCCCATGCGGCTACAGTACCAGGCCGCATGGGCCCACCTAATTCAGCCCTCGTGGCCCCGTTTGCGTAGATCCTTCGCCCAGAAGCATCCTCGTGACCTAAAAACTCCTATATAAAGGGTCCCCCGATGTTCTTCGAGAGGAGAGCCGCCACAGAAGAGAAACAAGAAACAGAGACCAGGAGGCTGCAGATTGGAGGGGGAAAACTCCAGCGGAGCCCTGCCGGAGAGGTCTCCTTCTTCTCCATCGACATCTCCACCGTCTCCATGATGAAGAGGGAGTAGTCCACCTCTGGACTATGGGTTTGTGGCAGTAGCATATGTATCTCTCTCTCTCTTGAGCTTCACTAATTAGCACCGTATGAGCTGCTGAACATGATTACGGTCACCGTTGTATTACCATTGTGGTGGATCTTTATATGAGTTAATATATGTTGAGATTGCAATGTTATATTTCAGTTATGAAAGTAGATGCATATTATGTACCCCGTTCTTGTATCCTTGTTATGATCAAGCATGTTTATGAGAGCGTGTGTGGGGGAATGTGTGCATTTGTTGGAGTAACGGGGGTGGTGAAGTGATAAGTTGACAACTTAATATCATGATCCATTGGGTGTTTACCTTGCTCTGTTACCTCACTAGGGATAAACCAAAATACCATGTTGTAGGGTAGGAGGAGTGACATGCCTCTACCTAAGACTAGATCCATCATGTGTTTATTTTCACTTCATGTCATTAATCTTAAAGCTATACTCTGATGTTATCTTAATTACTAAGGTGCATGATTTAGTTCACATCTTGGTGGAGTATAAGTGAGACTAATAATCAAAAGGTCTCTATGTTAGGACGTGATGCCCATATAATTAGTAATATGTCATTAACCTCGTTTGCAATCTCATATGTTAAATCTATGTCTACTCATTTGCCACACTATATTAAAGAGAGAGTGCATGTGTGAAACCATGAACCCCGGTCCATTTTTAATCATAAGAAACAACTTTCCAACCACTTTTAAGCATCTTTTACATTCAGCCATTTTAAAATCTGAAAATACAAAAACACTTTTACTTCTTGCATTCACATATAAAAACCCCAAAAATACCATCCATCATCATTACTATCATCCTTGCATACTTATTCACCACCATTGCATTTTTATTTACTGTTTTGCATTCATTACCATCTTAATATCATTCTCACACCTTGTGCTTGACAACCACTTGGTGAGGTTGAGGGCACAAAGCAATCTATTTTGTTTGCAGGAAATCTAGAGAAGGACAAGAAGATAAAACCCACACTACTGATTCCCCGAGAGTTCGATATTAAACCCTCGAGTCACCTTCTTGGGAAAAACTACCACTTCTACATACTCTGCACTTGGAGGCTCAACCTATCCCTAATATATTATCTTCCTTTCAGGGTATCAAGAGTACTTGTTGGCGTTGTTGAGGGAGAAGATCACTCTCATCAATCCCGTCATCACATATACATGCATAAGTACTTTTTCTGTTCATATACATGTTGCCATGTAAATATGTTGTAAATATACTTTTCTTGTTCATATACAAGCTGCCATGTAAATATTTATGTTCATGTGCTTAATTTGTGAAACCATATACATGCTACCATGTAAATACATTGTTCATGTTCTTAATTACTGCTACCATATATTGATCAAGAACCGGCTCAAATCAACCTGAGCCAATATCCATTGAGTTTGCTATGCCTAGTGAGGAAACAAATGTTCTTGTGAAGGTAAGGGCCAAGAGGAAGAAGAAAGAGTTTACTGAAAAGATTCCTCTAGTGCCACTTGACAGCTCTGCAATGGGTACAAGAAGCAAGAGATATAACACTTATACGTCTCAGACGTATCTATAATTTTTTATGTTCCATGCTTGATTATATATCAGTGACACATGTTTTTATATCATTTTGGCATAATTTATGGAACTAACCTATTAACAAGATGCCCAGTGCTAGTTCCTGTTTTCTGATGTCTTTTTGTTTCATAAAAGTTGTTCGGGGAAGTTTCTCGGAATCAGCTGCAAATTTACAGGATTTATTTTTACGAGGAAACAAATACGGAGCCAGGAGGGCGCCTGCAGGGGGATCCACAGGGGCCAGACGCCCCCCAGGCGCGACCCACCCCTTGGCCGCGCGTGGGCCCCACCTGGCTGGCTACTTCATCGACTCGAGCAACCCTTTCGCCTATAAATCGTCTTCGTCCCGAAAACCCTAAGTACCCGATCATATTCTCCAGAAAACATCCGAGGCCGCCATCGTCGCCAACCCTAGATCGGGAGGGTTCTGCAGCTCTTCCCGGCACCCTGTCGGAGGGGGAGATCATCACCAGAGGCATCTACACCACCATGCCTGCCTCCGGAGTGATGCGTGAGTAGTCCACCACGGGACTACGGGTCCATGGCAGTAGCTAGATGGTTGTCTCTCCTCCTTATACTCCATTGCTTAGATCTTGTGAGCTGCCTATCATGATCAAGATCATATTATCTGTAACTGCTACATGATGTGTTTGCTTGGATCCGATGAATTGTGGAAATCATTACTCTTGTTCATCTCTATGTTATGTTTTATCTATGATCTTGCATGCTCTCCGATGCTAGTGGATGCTTTGGCCAAGTAATTGTTAGTGTTGGATGAGAGAGTATTTATGCTAGATAGTGGGTTCATGCCTTCTTGCGAGAGTGCGACTGACAGAAACGCTCATGCCAATGAATGTGATGTTGCCACTAGGGAGAAAACAACGGTGTTATTTTCTTGTGTTATTTACATTGCTTACATTATGCATAGTGCTTATTGCAATGATCTGTTGCTTGCAACTTAATACTTCTGGGAGACATGCTGGATAGCCATCTCGGGGGTGGATTATTAGTCATAGATGTAGTTGGATAACGGTCTATGTATTTTGACGTAATGCCTAGATTAGATGAAACGGTGAACTATATTGTTTTATGATAGCATTGTTATGCGCCCACAATTTTGTCAATTGCCTTGCTGTAATTTGTTTACCCATCATGCATATCTTCTGGAGAGACACCACTAGTTATCTATGGACCCCGGCCCTATTTTCCTACACTTTTTATAACCATTTTAATAGCTTTCCGTACTCATTTGCTCGTCGGTCATATTTCATTCTCATCATATTTTACACTTGCACATTTAATTCTTTGTATTCAGCAAGCCGGAGAGATTGACAACCTCTCTGTTTCGTTGGGGAAAAGTAGTTTGTCTGTGATTGTGTGCAAGTCCACGTCAATTGTCATAAACGGCGTCGTTGACACCTTGCTAAGGATTCTCCAAGTCCTACTGGATTCGATAACCTTGGCTATATAATCAAGAGAAAACTGCTGGTACGCTGCATCATACCTTCCTCTTGGGGTTCTCAGCGAACGTGTGATCCACGCCATCAAACTCTTTTTCTAGCGCCATTGCTGGGGACTTGGAAGCTTCAACTAGGGGAGTTTTCACAAATCCTTTCACTTTACTTTGTTATTTTCATGCTTAGTATATTTTTGTTAGTCTTGTTTTGCTTTTTGTTTGCTCTAAAACTGGAAAACACAAAAAAATTAAAAATTCTAGCACCAAGCTTGTTTCGGTTTTGCCCAGTTATCATGACTAGTCCTTCAAATATGACGTCTTTAGGAGAAATTCTTACCTTTCAACAAAAGGTTGGAGAGAGTTTTAAAAATGCTTGGGAGAGAATTTCAGATCCTTACAAGAAAATGCAACTCGGAATTGAACTGGGTGTTCTCCTAAAAAATTTCTACTTTGGTCTTACATCTACGTATCAACATGCTTTAGATGTTATGGTGGAAGAAACCTTTTTCTGAATATGATGCAATTGAAGCTTTTAGAATTATAAATGGGTTGGCTATTTTTCCTATGATGGATTAAATTGATAAGGTTATTGAAAAATTAGACAAGATGGAGAAATCTTTAAATGATCTTGCCATAAATGGAAATGAGAGTACTTCTGAAATTAAGCAAGCCCTTGCTATGATGAAAAATGATTGGGAACCTTTTATTAAAATTGAAATTGATCACCAAAACTTTCTGCCTTATTGTGATCTAGGTTCCACTGCTTCAATCATGCCAAAAATGGTGCATGACTCTCTTATTATAAGAATATCATTGACTACCCATTTTATCATTCTCATGCTAATGGAACTATCTCTAAGATTTTGGGAAGAGCTAATGGAATCCCCGTTGCTTTTCAAAACAAAATGTTCCCCATTGACTTTATGGTCTTAGAAAAATTCCAAGGGAATATAGTTTTAGGGAGGTCATTTCTTAAAACTACTGAATGCTTTATTAATGTTAAGTATGGATTTATGAGACTTAATTCTTCTATTAATTGAAAGATGTTTTTCCCTTGTAAGGTGAAGGATGAGCTTATTGAGGGAGGTGATTATTTTGATACTGAGGATATTGATAAAACTTGAATTTTCCCTTCTGCCTAGCTAAAAGGCATTAAACAAAAGCGCTTATGAGAGGAAACTCATTTTATTTTTAACTACTATTTCTTTTTCCTTTCTTTGAGTTTGGGTGATGTTACCTCTATAACAACTACATTGTATTTTTTGTGCCAAGAATAGCCTCTAAAGAGAGGGAGACTAATTTGTGAGTTTGCTGTGCAGAAACAGATTTCTGTTCTGCACTGTTCGAAATTCCAAACAATCACATACCGTCATCTGCTGCTGCAAATTTTTGACAGCAAGCATCATGGTTTTCTCTACCTTTCTCTAGTTTTGAGTTTTCTGATTTTAGGTTCAAAAGTACCTCAAAAAAATTATCTTTACAGTCTATTCTGTTTTTGACAGATTCTGTCTTAGTTTTGCATTGCTTCTTTTACGGGCAAAGTGAAGTTATTTTGAGGTCAAGATCTTTACTTAGATCTTGGTGACAATAGATAATGTTTAAAAATAAGTTCATGATATGTGCTTTGGAGCTGAAGGAATATATTGTTTTTGTGGACTAACCCCTCTAATAAAGTTTGCTATAAGTTTAGCGTGAAGGAAGTTTTAAGTATTCAAGAGCGAGGTGATGAATGAAGATCAAGAATGGATAAAATCTCAAGCTTGGGTAGACTCCCCATTGACCATCCTCGGCAATATTCAAGAAGTCACAAGCGTCTAAGCTTTGGGGATGCCCAAGGCATCCCCTTCTTCATCAATGATCATCCGTTTTTTTTCATGGTACTATTCTTTACACATTAAGTGTTATTCTTGGAGCGTCAGTTTGTTTTTATTTCAGTTTGTTTATGTTTGTTCTCTGGTCTTTGCAATAATTTGGATCCTTGCATGCTTGTTTGGGAGAGAGACACGCTCCGCTTTTTCATAAAACCCTCCTGTTCTTCACTTATATGTGTTGAGTGTTTAGCTTTTATTATTCTTGCTGCTAGCTCTTGTTTTTCATGTATCTCTTGTTCAAAGCTATTAGCTTTTGTAGTTAGGAAGTACTCTCTTGTGTTCTCATTTTTAGTTGTTTCAAATAAGTTGATTGGTGTTTGGTTGAAAATAAATGATCATGTAGGAAGTGTGAAAAGAAGTGCTTGCATAATCTTGTAGATCATTGTCTTGAATATTTGATACTTGTACACTATTTAGAGATATGAATTAGTAATGCTTAAACTTGTGGATAATTTACTTAAGAATGGATTAGTAAAGAACTACCGTAAAGCTTAAAATTATGGCGCTTGTCCTGCTTGGTAGCTCTCAAAGTCTAGATATTCTTATTGCAAAGAGATGGTTTGGCGAACAATGTAGACGGTGTGAAGTCTAATGGTTATGCTTAATGTATATCTGTAGTCATTCATTGAACCAAGTTGGTGTTATGTGTTTGCTTGATATCTTGCTAAGCCTAAAAACTCTGTACTGAGAGGGAATACTTCTTGTGCATCCAAATCCCTAAGCCAAATACCTTTGCCATTTGTGTACACCATACCTACCAACATGTGGTATTTCCTTGCCACTCCAAGTAAAATTTTCATGTGCTACCTTTAAACTTTCAAAATATTCCTTTTTGTGTCTCTGTTTTTAGCTCATGAAGTAAGGAAGTTACTTACATCCTGTGTCAAGCAAGGTTATTTACCTCCTTTCACCCGGTGATCATGGATTACGTGCTCACTTAAATTTGACGAGTTGGCCAAGGGTTTCCAGCCTGCAAAATAAAATTCAACATCATTAATCTCTCCTTCACATAGTGCAAACCTGAGAAATCAGTCAAACATTGGCTAGTGATAAACAAAGTAGAAAGAGGAATGTTCTCGTTCCTATATGGGAGTCACTCTCACAAGTCTAAAACCTTTCTTGGTGTAGGGGACTAGCTGATTTGTTTGCTGTGGAGTCGTTAACGAAAGCATGCATATCTCAAAACTGTTTTACTTCTGTTTCATAAAAAAAATGTTGTAGCACATGACTAATCCCTGCTTCCCTCTGTGAAGGGCCTTTCTTTTACTTTTATGTTGAGTCAGTATTCCTTCCCAATCTTTACCTCTCAAGTATTCACATAGTGTCAACTTTCGTGCGAGTTTTACTACATGTTATCTTTATGTCTATGCTGCTGTATTAAAATAAGTTGGGTGGTGCACCAAGTGAAGGCGGAATTGCAGCTAGTAGCAGTTTTCCCTCGTTTAACGAACCGAGGTTTATCGAACCAGTAGGAATTTGAAATCAACAACGAGGTGAATGTTGAAGATCTCTGGCGCTTGACATTCAACAGACGTGGACCTACACACACTCAACCAAAATACTTTGCCCCCAATGGCGGAAAGGTTGGCAATCTCTCCGGTCTCGCAGAACATAAAGCGGATAATTGTATGATGAAATAGATGAAATATGAAAAGTGACCAGAGGAGTAATGATGATTAAAAGCAAGTAAATGAGGTTCTAAACAATATAAAAAGATGGACTGGGGGCCATGGGTTCACTAGTGGAGTCTCTCAAGTAAATAAAATATGCATGTGATGGGTGAACGAATTACAGCTAGGCAATTGACAAGATCATGACACAAACCCAATTTAGCTATGACAAAAAGGACATGATAATATTTATGGAGGCATCACAACAAGGAACAAAGACCGTTGAGTCCAACTGCGTCTTTGTCTAAAAAGTCCACCGTGGGATCGCTATCCAGCCTGTCACCCAACGGTATTAAGTTGCAAGCAACAAACAATTGCATTAAGTAAAGTGTATGAAGTAAGAAATACTAATATCAAAATAGACATTAACACCGCTGTTTTACCCTTAGTAGCAACAGCACACCCTCGCCCTTAGACGTTTCTGTCACTCGTGCCCAGAAACAAAGGGGGGGCCTGAACCCACTATCTAGCATAAATAGCCTCTCTTGGAGATACACACAATCACTTGGCCAAAGTAACTACGCACATCGGAGAGCATGCAAGAATATAAATTACTCATATAAGAATCATGCACAATCTGAACATAACTTCATAATCCATCGGATCCCAGCAAACACATCACATAGCATTACAATAATCGATCTTGATCATGTTAGGCAGCTCACAAGATCATAAAACATGAAGCACAAGAGAGAGACTACCAACTAGCTACCGCCATGGACCCGTAGTCCAAGGTGAGACTACTCACAAATCATCCCGGAGGAAGGCATGGCGATGAAGAGCCCTTCGGGGTCGATCTCCCCTCCAGCAGAGTGTCGGGATCAACTTCAGATTGGACCCCGAACTAGGGTTTTCGGAGACAGCGCGTCGGGGTCGAGTTTCTGGAAAATAATGGCCGCCTCGACGTTTTTAGGTTTAATGTGAATTTATAGGCGTCGGAGGGGGTCGAGGGGCTGCCCCAGGAGTAGGGACGGGCCCCACCCACGGGTCCTAGGGGGGCGCAGCAGGAGGCCGCCTACGCCCTGTGGGTGGCCCCTCAGGCTCCCCTTTGGTCTTCGGGTGTCTTATTTCGCATAAAAAATCTCCGTAAATTATCGTCCAATTTCGAGAATATTTCCAGAAGTAAATTTTCTGAAATACAAATACATCAAAAACAGGGAACTGGCACTGGGCATCTTGTCAATAGGTTAGTCCGATAAAATGCATAAAATGATATAAATGACAGTAAAAACATGTGACAATATCACAAAACTAGCATGGATCACTCAAAAATTATAGATACGTTTGAGACGTATCAGTCTAGAACCATGAAAACTTTATATTGACTTTATATTGAGATAAATATGTTGCAAGTTAAAGCTTTTGCTGAAAACTTAAATCTTCCTTTGTGTTGGTCAAACACCTTTGCTGAAAAAATATTGCTTTGTGAGATATCAATCATGTCGAGATTCATACTTTTGGGTCTCCAAAATACTATTTGCGAAAAATTCTTGTTAGATGTTACACTTGGTTGATCATTGTTTATTTTATTCAATGAACCATTGTCTTGGATCAATGCATTCAGTTCATGTGATTTACATTATTACTTGATCAAGATTGTGTTGGTAGCATGTCACTTCAAAAATTATTGTGTTATCATTTACCTACTCGAGGACGAGCAGGAATTAAGCTTGGGGATGTTGATACGTCTCAGACGTATCTATAATTTTTGATGTTACATGCTTGATTATATATCAGTGCCACATGTTTTTATATCATTTTGGCATAATTTATGGAAGTAACCTATTAACAAGATGCCTAGTACTAGTTTCTGTTTTCCGCTGTCTTTTTGTTTCAGAAAAGTTGTTCGGGGAAGTTTCTCGGAATCAGCTACAAGTTTACAGGATTTATTTTTACGAGGAAAAAAAGACGGAGCCAGGAGGGCGCCTGCAGGGGGACCCATAGGGGCCAGACACCCCCTAGGCGTGGCCCACCCCTTGGCCACGCATGGGACCCACCTGGCCGGCTCCTTCGTCGCCTCTAGCACCCCTTTCGCCTATAAATCGTCTTCGTCCCGAAAACCCTAAGTACTCGATCATATTCTCCAGAAAACATCCGAAGCCGCCGCTGTCTCCAACCCTAGATTGGGAGGGTTCTGCAGCTCTTCCCGACGCCCTGCCGGAGGGGGAGATCATCATCGGAGGCATCTACACCACCATGCCTGCCTCCAGAGTGATGCGTGAGTAGTCCACCACGGGACTACGGGTCTATGGCAGTAGCTTGTTGTCTCTCCTCCTTGTACTTCATTGCTTAGATCTTGTGAGCTGCCTATCATGATCAAGATCATGTTATCTTTAACTGCTACATGATGCGTTTGCTTGGATCCGACGAATTGTGGAAATCATTACTCTTGTTCATCTCTATGTTATGTTTTATCTATGATCTTGCATGCTCTCCGATGCTAGTGGATGCTTTGGCCAAGTAATTGTTAGTGTTGTATGAGAGAGTATTTATGCTAGATAGTATGTTCATGCCTTCTTACGCAGAGTGTGGTGATTGGTGATGGTAGCGTTGGGTTGTGCCCCAAGCGAAGGCGTGGATGTAGTAAGTAGCAGTTTTCCCTTGTTAACAAACTGAGGTTTATCGAACCAGTAGGACTTTGCAATCAACAACAAAATAAATGTTGAAGATCTCTGGCGCTTAATCTTCAACAGACGTGGACCTGCACACACTCAACCAATTACTTTGCCCCCAACGGCGGAAGGGTTGTCAATCTTTCCGGTCTCGTAGAAAACAAAGCGGTTAATTGTATAGTGAAATAGATGAAAATATGAAAGTGGACCAGAGGAGTAATGATGATGAAAAGTGATGAATAAAGGTTGCAATCAATGTAAAAAGATGGACCGGGGGCCATGGGTTCACTAGTGGAGTCTCTCAAGTAAATAAAACACTCATATGATGGGTAAACAAATTACAGCTAGGCAATTGACAAGATTATAACACAAACTTAATCTAGCTATGACATAGAGAACATGATAATATTTATGTAGGCATCATAACAATGAAAAAAGACCGTTGAGTCCAACTACATCTTTGTCTAAAAAGTCCACCATGGGATCGCTATCCAGCCTGTCACCCAACGGTATTAAGTTGCAAGCAACAGACATTTGCATGAAGTAAGCAATACTAATATCAAAAGAGATATTAACACCGCTGTTTTACCCTTAGTGGCAACAACACACCCTCACCTTTAGACGTTTCTGTCACTCGCGCCCAGGAACAAAGGGGGCATGAACACACTATCTAGCATAAATACTCCCTCTTGTAGATACACATAATCACTTGGCCAAAGTAACTACGCACATCGGAGAGCATGCAAGAACATAAATCAACATATAAGAATCATGCACAATCTGATCATAACTTCATAATCCATCAGATCCCAGCAAACACATCACATAGCATTACAATAATCGATCTTGATCATGTTAGGCAGCTCACAAGATCATAATACATGAAGCACAAGGGAGAGAGACTATCATCTAGCTACTGCCATGGACCCGTAGTCCAAGGTGGGACTACTCACAAATCATCCCGGAGGAAGGCATGGCGATGAAGAGCCCTCCGGGATCGATCTCCCCTCCGGCAGGGTACCAGGATCAGCTTCAGAATCACCCCCAAACTAGGGTTTATGGTGGCGGCGCCTCAGGGTGACTTCTCTGGAAAATAATGGCCGCCTACACGTTTTTGGGATTAATCTGATTTATAGGCATTGGAGGAGGCCGAGGGGACCCACCAGGAGCAGGGGCGGGTCCCACCCACCGAGCTAGGGCAGGCCGCTGGGGGTCGTCCCTGCCCTGTGGGTGGCCCCCAGAGCTGCCCTCTGGACTGAAACTCCATCTTGGCGAATGAAAACTCCTCGTAAATTTTCAGAGCATTCCGAGAATATTTTCTGTGGTAAGTTTCTGAAACGAAAAGATAGTAAAAACAGGAAACTGGCGCTAGGCATCTTGTCAATAGGTTAGTCCGATAAAATGCATAAAAATGATGTAATAAGATAGTAGAAACATGTGACAACATAAAAAAAACTAGCATGGATCAATAAAAAATTATAGATACGTTTGACACGTATCAGAGTGCGACTGACAGAAACGCTCATGCCAATGAATGTGTTGTTGCCAATAGGGAGAAAACAACGGTATTATTTCCTTATATTATTTACATTTCTTATATTATGCACAGTTCTCATTGCAATGATCTGTTGCTTGCAACTTAATACTTCTGGGAGACATGCTGGATAGCCATCTCGGGGGTGGATTATTAGTCATAGATGCAGTTGGATAACGGTCTATGTATTTTGACGTAATGCCCATATTAGATGAAACGGTGAACTATATTGTTTTATGATAGCATTGTTATGCGCCCACAATTTTGTCAATTGCCTTGCTGTAATTTGTTTACCCATCATGCATATCTTCTGGAGAGACACCACTAGTTATCTGTGGACCCCGGTCCTATTTTCCTACACTGTTTACAACAGTTTTAATAGCTTTCCGTACTCATTTGCTCGTTGGTCATATTTCATTCTCATCATATTTTACGCTTGCACATTTAATTCTTTGTGTTCAGCAAGCCGGAGAGATTGACAACCTCTTTGTTTCGTTGGGGCAAAGTAGTTTGTCTGTGATTGTGTGCAGGTCCACGTCGATTGTCGTAAACGGCGCCGTTGACACCTTGCTAAGCCTTCTCCAAGTCCTACTGGATTCGATAACCTTGGTTTTATAATCAAGGGAAAACTGCTGCTAAGCTGCATCATACCTTCCTCTTGGGGTTCCCAGCGAACGTGTGATCCACGCCATCAAACACTGCTAGCCCAGCCATGAGCACTATAAGAAAAAGGTGGCTCAGTTTGTCATTATCTTTGTCACATGGTTACTTTTGGGAGATCTCTACTTTGGAGCCACGGTTGTGCTTCTCAAGTGATGTATGTGTGGACTTGAGCTCATCTATTTGATTTATGTGTGGACCTGAGCTCATCTATATGATTTATGTGAACTTTAATGTGTTGTATGTGAACCAATAGTGACATATGTGAATCTGAATTTTTATTGCTCTTGTAGATTCATGCAATGAACTATGTGCATGAATGGTGTCAAATTACAGGGGAGGTTCTGCCCATTTTTTGAATTTTTTGTATTAAAATCAAATACTAAGTTTCAATTAAATCTGGTTCTATGGCCAAATGTACATGTCTAACTGTATCTATCATGCCCAAATGTGTCACAACAAGCTTTGTACATTTTTTTGGTAACATAGGGCTTGGCGCAAAACTGTCTTTTCATATTCCTATTTAACATTGTTAGTGTTCAAAATGAACTAGAGTGTCATTGGGCAGAAAAATTGTAGAAGGTGTCAAATGAGGAAGAAATTTTTTCTCACGGTGAAATAGGGAACCCAAGTTTCAAGTAGTGTCAAATAAGGAATTATCTCAAAGTAAAGTATACTTGCCGGTGAAGAGATTGAACCAGGTATAGTGATACCAATGATCACATCCCGAGCACGTAAAATATTGCAACACAAAGGGAATAGAATACGAGATTGTTTCAATCCTCGACATCGTGGTTCCAAACGATAAAGATATTTGTTGAATATGTGGGAGTCATCATGAGCATCTAGGTCCTGTTGTCGGTTATTGATCGAAGAGGTGTCTCGATCATGTCCGCACATTCTCGAATCCGTAGGGTCACACACGTACTTAACACTCGGAAACGCTAGAGTAGTTTTGGGATCATTATTAATGGTGTCCGATAATTGTTTCGAGTCTCAGATAAGATCTCGGACACCATGAGGAGCTCCAGAAGAGTCAGAGATAAAGTATCAAATAAGAAATGTGGTTTCTCAGGGTTCCGAAAAAGTTCAGGATGTTTTGGCAGAGTGTCGATATGTTCAAGAAGGTTCCATAGGGTACCACAGTAGGTCCCACCTACCCTAAAGGCCCACATGCATGGACCAAGGGGTGGTGCAGCAGCCCACATGGGCCAGCCGGAAGAAGCCCAAGGCCCATGCGGCGAAGCATAGGAGGGAACCAAACCCTAAAAGGGGTTGCCTTGGGGGGTGGCCAAGCCTCCCCTTGGCCGCCGGTCCTAGGAGGGTGGGGCGCACCCCCTGTCCCTTTCCTATATAAGGAGGGTTGGAGGTGCAGGGGTAGGCCACCCCATAACCCTAGCTGCACCACCCCTTGCCTCGCCTCTCTCTCATGCACACGGCTTGGCGAAGTCCAGTCCATGGGAAACCTCCACCATAGCCTCCACCATCGTTGTGTTGTAGGCTATACCGCTTATGCTTCTCCGTTGCTCTTGCTTATTCAAGGAGGAGACGTTACCGAGATAAACGTCCAACACATGTGAACTTTGAGGGTATGTATATTAGATCTCACTCTCATTACGAGTATCTCCTAGATTGGATATAGATTTCGGTCTTACCTCGTAGAATTTTTGTTTTGTATGCTAAGAATTCTATTAATTATCACCAATTGCGAAATGACGTTAGATGATAATCAAAGTATATATGTCAAGTATGTGGTCACTAGATATTCTTATGGCCTAAGGATTTGTGCTTATGATAACATCACAACAGTATTGCTATTAACATTGATGATAATATCTCATAGCAAGATCATATAATATGGTCGGTTCAGAACCATTGTTCTGCCAACAATATACTCTCACAATTGTTTAACTTAACATAGTCCATGATCAGGAAAATGTGATCATCATACAACATGTGAGTCAATCTCAGAGACTAGGTTAAGAACACCTTTTTGTTTATTTCTCTACATGTGCATGTGAGTTTCCCTTTGAACTCTCATATTCAAGTATCACAACAGTTATAGCATAAAGATATAAATGGAGTTAAATAATTACTTATTATGGTTTCCTCTACGGCATAAATCCAACAATACTCATCAAACAAACCATATGTACAATCAAAGAAATGCAAACCAAACAAAATATTCACAACTATCCATTTCGGCCAACATTACAAATTCATTGCAAAATAAACACAAACATCTAGTCAAATTCTTCACAAAAATATATTTGCATCAAACAAATACACCAACAAAAATGCATTAGACATACCTCGTTCGAGGCCGTGGGTATTTTACCAAACAAGTTCAGGACATTTGGGCCACCACCACATGGGAACTCAGTGGACACATATGCGGCATCGAGGATTGATTCAACGCCACAGAGAGTGCATGGTACATGATGTTCTTCTTTGGGGGAGCATAGTTCGGCAGAAATGAAGGTCACATCCCAAACTGTAGTTCTCTGTAGGGCACACAAAGTGGTGGCATGCATGAGAGGTGGCGTACACTGCCTTCATGGATAATCAATACATTTTAGTTGGCAGGATCACAAAGGTAAGTCGGGGATGAGGAGAGGACATGCGGAATGCTCCGAGGTGGGAGCCTCACAGAGGCAGCCGGTCCAGGGCGAATTGAGACATCCTAGGTGGTGTGTCGGGATCGAAGGTACATCGCCAACGAGAAGAGGAGGGGCAACATGCATGCACCAGGGTGGGTATGGCTCGCACAGGCAGCAAAGCCTTGGCTCATCGCAACTTTGAATAAGCGGCTTGGGAGGCCTTGGCTTCAAAGTCGTGGTTTGGGCGTCCATGGTTTCAGTAGCCTCCACCTTCTTCGTGGCGTCCGCCAATTTCTTGGCGGTGCGCTGTTTTGCGCAGAACATGTTCTCGTGCTAGTGAGCCAGCTTCTCCTCGAAGATCAATGCATCCTCCTGCATGCACGCAATGGGGACCGAAACAGGAAGTAGCGATGAAGGAGAACGTGGGCGGTGGCGGCTCATTTCGGGAGAGTAGAGGTAGTCGGGGAAGGGAGGTATGGGGAGAGAGAGAGAGAGAGAGAGAGAGAGATGAGAGGGGCTTTTGGGGGACACGATGTTTTGGCTCGTAGTAGCATCTAGTCTCATTATGGGAAGTGGGTTTAAAAAACACTCCGAATTAACATTTTATATTGGCACACATAGTTTACGAAAAAATAATATTTTTTTGTTCTGTATTAAAAAGACAAATTCGGTGCTAAAAAATATCTTTTTTCACTAGACATTTTATTTGTATTTTTTACATAGGAAACCAAAAATGTCTTTTCTTCACAAAAATTGTGTGCCTACACAAGATCTGGATGTACAACCGAATGTTTTTCCGGAATTTTTTGACATTACGAAATATGTTTTTTCATAATAGGAGCATCTAGTCCTACAAGTCAAAATGGATTTCTGGCTTTTTGACCTCTCCCACTCACATGTGGGCCCGGTGAGCCGTGCGGTCGACGTTGAGGCGGGCACGTACATTGCATGTTTGCCTAAACTAGGCCTTTTGTGTAATTTTCTTTCGAAGCAATAAATCAATCTTATTGTTTTTTAAATATATTTGGTCCATAAAAGACTAGAATTGTGACACTCTACTTTTAGTTTGAGATAATAAATAGATTTATCTTCTGCTCTTGTCGTTTCACACCCTAATTTCACATTGAGAGGTACTACACAACTGTCTCCAATCAAATAGTTGTTGTTGCCAACGAGCGTAGCATAATTTTTTATTCTTATTCGCAATAGACATTAGTTTTATTTTCAGTCATCGAACCTTATTTACAACTCATGCTGCAATTTATGAGTAGCACAGATCGCGAACAAATCCAAATATCAATCCATATAAAAATAGTAAAATCTCAATTGTAACCTTTTGTATAATTAAAAAAATCTCAATTACAACTCATATTGCGGACCCATCGAATGGTGGAACGAGTTCAAACTTAATTCTCGGTCGAACGGGAAGAAAAGAAAATGATATCCAGCAATAAAACTTGTCGAGTAGTCGAGGACTCGGGGTCGAATCGAGGCTATAAATGAACGAGGCAGCAGAGTGTACCCCGCGTGCTCCATCGCGAGATACCACCATGGCCCGCTCCCGGAGACTATGACAGAATCCACTGCGGCGGAGGACGGCACCAAGGCCCTGAGCGACGCGTGGGACTACCGCGGCCGCCCCGCCGTCCGCGCCTCCTCCGGCGGCTGGTCCAGCGCCGCCATGATCCTCGGCGTGGAGCTCAACGAACGGCTCACCACTCTGGGCATCGCCGTCAACCTCGTCACCTACCTCACCGCCACCATGCACCTCGGCAACGCTGCCTCCGCCAACGCCGTCACCAACTTCCTCGGCACCTCCTTCCTGCTCTGCCTCCTCGGCGGCTTCGTCGCCGACACCTACCTCGGCCGCTACCTCACCATCGCCATCTCCACCGCCGTCCAAGCAGCCGGCATGGCCGTCCTGACCGTTTCCACGGCTGCCCCGGGGCTGCGCCCCGTGGCGTGCGCGGACCCGACCGGCGCCAGCGCCGCCTGCGCGCAGCCTAGCGGGACGCAGCTGTGCGTGCTCTACCTGGGCCTCTACCTCACGGCGCTAGGCACGGGCGGGCTCAAGTCGAGCGTGTCCGGCTTCGGCTCGGACCAGTTCGACGAGTCCCACAGCGGCGAGCGGCAGCGCATGGCGCGCTTCTTCAGCTGGTTCTTCTTCTTCATCAGCCTGGGCTCCCTGCTGGCCGTGACCGTGCTCGTCTACATCCAGGACAACGTGGGCCGCCGGTGGGGATACGGCGTCTGCGTCGTCGCCATCCTGGCCGGCCTGGGCGTGTTTCTCGCCGGCACCGGCAGGTACCGGTTCAAGAAGCTGGCCGGGAGCCCGCTGACACAGATCGCGGCGGTCACCGCCGCCGCATGGAGGAAGCGCGCGCTGCCTCTCCCGTCGGACCCGTCCATGCTCTACGACGTGGACGATGCGGTGGCCGCCGGCGAGGACGTGCAGGGCAAGCAGAAGCTGCCCCACTCCAAGCAATGCAGGTAAGTACTCTTTATATTTTCTCCCACTTTGCAGGTAAGTTACTCCTAGTTGTCCGCTTAATTCGATCATCATTACTTAGTTAGTGACGTTGTTGCATAACCAAACTAAAAATATATAGACGATACTAGAACGATTGGCGCCGGAATTATAGTTGGTATCGATCGCGTGGCGGCGTACGTTAGTTTCTACTCCGTCATCGTGCGAATCTATGTTGTGCTGACCGAAACAATGTGTGTTTAAATAAACCTTGATTAACCTTGTTGTAGTAACATAGTACTAGCAAGTAAACCTTGTTCATTACACGTACGTACGTACTGTAGATGTGAGCATGTTGATCAAAGTGATTGAACACACACTGGGATTAATCATTGGCAACGTTGTGAGCATGTGGGTGCTCAACGTTGTGATGAGCATGCATGTGAGGTAGCAACCAAATCCAATATATTTCCATTGGGCAAGCAGGAGCTAATAATATTCATATTCCACATGTGGCCATGGCTGCAGGCTTGGCTAGCCGTCTGCATGATAGCATGTGTCGCCTTGATCATTGTTTCTATCTGGGCGCGCTGTCAAGGACAAAGAGCACATTCTTTTAGCTTTTAAGGGTGGCAAGGCGTACATTAGCACTTGTTAATTAGGCCAGAGTAGCGTCCCAAAAGATACTTTGCCGCATGGGAACAAACAAGAACCCATGGAGCTCATCCGTTGGCCAATCACATGCATGCATCAGCTACATATGAATCTGTACCCCAATACTCTCATTGCAGCTTTAGGTTGCAGCAGGCCTTATCTTCTCTGCTCTGCTCTCCTCTTACTGTTTTGGCAGTAGTGCCGGCACGTTCTTCAGCTAAACTTACTTGAATCATGTAGCCAGCCATATGCATCCGGGTGTAGATGTATTATTTAATTAAAATACATTTTAATCATAACTTTGAATGTCAGAAAAATAGAAACGCGCATACAGTTTGCACCCTATGTGCTTTATAAGTCGTTTCACGGAAAAACAAATTTTTATGCGACCGATTAAAAAAGATAAATTTCCTTGTAAAAAAAAGATAAATTTCGGTGTTGAACTAAGGCTTTTCATAAAACAATTTTTTGTCTTTGTACGCAGCACATAGAAAATATTAATTTTTCGCGAGACTTTATGTTTCCACATAAAATATCGTGACATATGCAGAATATTTTTTTAACATTTAAAAATATATTTTCCAGATATGGGGAGCATAGTGGGAGCCGAATTGAATTTCTGGCCATCTCTTTCTTTCTCAGCAAATAAATAAGCATACTAGCAGTAAGTGGTACAGTAGTGGCCTCTGGCCTTTACGTCGAGAGTCATGGCTTCACGTGAGTGCGTGTACCGGATCACACGTGACCCAGGTCGGTTGCCATCTGGTACATAGGCATGCACACGCGTGAGTAGTTGCGACCGTGCAACGCACCATCACCATGCTACCTAGCACTTTCTTCTGAATTCTAGTAGTGGTACTCCACCGTTAATGCAATTCAAGTGGACGAGGCCAAGTCGCTGTTTATATATGTCTCTCGGGGATTAACTGATTCAGTTGTCGGATCATCACTTTTTTTTCGGAAAGGGGCTTGCCTCGATGCTTCCTATAGCCTTTATTTTATATATGTATTAAAGTCAAGAATTTAGCTCGCTCTCTTCACTCTTTGTCCGATCATCACATACTTAGACAAGAGTCCATTTTAAATCTGGAACGGGTAGATAACTTCGAATCCCGGAAGTTGACATCCTGAACCTGTTTGGTGCACTGAGAAAGCGACGATCCCAACCGGTTTTGCAGGCTAATCTCACCGACATGTGGATACTACATGTAAGAATATTTTTCCGAGTCCCCCTCGTCCCTCTCTTCACTATTTGTCTCGATTCGAGCTCACGGTCACCTTCTCAGCGACCTCGCCCAGTGGCGGACCTTGACCAACATTGTAGGAGGGGCAAAATGATATTAGATGGCAGCTGAGGGGGCTAATTTGAAATTTTGTGTATTTTGTATGGTGAAAAATGATAAATACTAAGTAGTATTATGCAAATTGTAATTGAGTTGGGGGGGGGGGGGGGGGGGGCATGGCCCCTTTTGGCCTCCACTAAGGTCCGCCACTGACCTCGCCATCCACACTGGCGTAGTTGGCCACCGGACGGCCCATTGCAGACCACTGGACCGCCTTGCAGACCACAAGACTGCCCATTGCAGACCACCACACCACATCCTACACACCACTAGATTGTCGTCCGTGCACGCTAACGGAGGAGAACCGGTGGCGACACTCCAAGGGCAATTTCCCAGCAGAAGACGGTGGCGATGAGCACAGTAGAGGATCCCCGTGTTGAGGGAAGCCGACCCAGCGCGCGGTAGTACTACATCTCTATTTGGAACTCGGGACGACGACGAAGGCAATTGTGTAGGGGCTCGAGGAAAGGCGCGATTGCTGCAAACCGGGGGTGGGCGGTCGTGCGATGGGGTTGGCAGCGCGCTGTGGTGCGGTTGGGGTGGTTTCGCCCAGTGGTTCATTCGGGAGAGAGATTGGACGCGGAAGATGGATATGACATATAGGGAGGAGGAGCTCACATGCTCATGCCCAAATAAATAATTAGAAAAGAAATAAAATATTTCAAAAAATTCTGAAATTTTTTGTGATGAACATATACAAGATTTAAAGTTCAAATTTAAAATTTTATGCCAAGATTCTCAAGTTTTGGGTGTCAATTTTATGGGATTCAAAGCTCAAAATTCGATTTAACTAACATCTACGCTTTACGGTTTAAAATGGACTTTTGCCTATACTTATGAGTTATGAGGCTAACTGCCATGGCATGCGTGAACGTGCAGGTTCCTTGACCAGGCGGCGATCGTGGAGGTACAGGAGGCGGCGCCGGGGAAGAAGAGCAGTAAGTGGGCGGTGTGCACGGTGACGGAGGTGGAGGAGGTGAAGCAGGTGGTGCGGATGCTCCCCACCTGGGCCACCACCATCCTCTTCTGGACCGTCTACGCGCAGATGACCACCTTCTCCGTCTCCCAGGCCCGCGCCATGGACCGCCGCCTCGGCGCCTCCTTCGTCATCCCCTCCGGCTCCCTCACCGTCTTCTTCGTCGGCTCCATCCTACTCACCGTCCCGCTCTACGACCGCCTCCTCGCGCCCTTCGCGCGCCGCTTCACCGGCAACCCCCAGGGCCTCTCCTCGCTCCAGCGCATCTTCACCGGCCTCCTCCTCGCATTCCTCGCCATGGTCGTCGCCGCCCTCACGGAGCACCGCCGCCTCGCCGCCGCCGCCGCGGGCGTCCAGCTCTCCGTCTTCGTCATCGTGCCGCAGTTCCTCCTCGTCGGCGCCGGCGAGGCCTTCACCTACATCGGCCAGCTCGACTTCTTCCTGCGCGAGTGCCCCGCAGACATGAAGACCATGAGCACCGGCCTTTTCCTCTCCACGCTCTCGGTGGGCTTCTTCCTCAGCTCCGGCCTCGTAAGCGTCGTGCACGCCCTGACCACCTCCGGCGGCCGCAGGCCGTGGCTCGCCGACAGCATCGACCACGGCAGGCTCGACTACTTCTACTGGCTGCTCGCCGTCGTCAGCGCTATCAACCTCGGGGCCTTCGTCGCCGCCGCCAGGGGGTACGAGTACAAGGAGAAGCGCCTGGCGGTCGCCGGCATCAAGATCGATGACGACGAGGTCGCCGTCCATGTATGATGATGCACTACAGCTTGCTAGAGCAATTTCTTGCGGGTTCCTTTTTTTTTTATGGAATGCAATGTCTTAGCACGCACGTACCAAGTACGATCGAGGTGGTGATGAAAATATGTAAGAACGGAATGTTATGTGTATCAGCTGGCTCTGCATAATGCAGAAGCTACTTGCTTGTTGAGGATAAAGCAGTTCCTCACATGCATCAATAAAAAAAAGGCTTAATTTGTACTGTATATAATCACTGCAAGTATGTCCTGAATTTGCCGATAGGGAAATTTATCAGTGTCTAGCCTGAGCTCTTGATCAGCACTGGATCACTAGATATAGGATAATATTCCAGCCATTGTCGTCCCACTTCACCGAGTTTCTCCGGGTGAAAACCATGCAATGTCATCAACATTGCGGGCGACGGCGGCGTATTCGTCATTCCCTCCTTGGAGGCGTCGTCTTTGTTGTCTCGGTAACTCTGCCTGCCTTTCTGTTGCCATGCTAGCATCCCTCATCGGCGGGTGTGTGGACGTCGAGGCGGCGGCCTCGAGTTTGTTCTTGCATGTCGGGGCGGCGGCCCCGGATTTCTCTGCAGTGGCGACCCAATGTTGTGGGGTTGCGGCTCGACAGAGTGTGGGCGGCGGCTTTGTGCTACGAGGGTGGTGAGGTCGGTCGGCTCGGGCATTTGCAGCAGGGTGCTGTGTTTGCTTGGATGTCGGGGTGGCTACCCCGGAAGGTGGTGAGGGTGGGCTGTGCAGGGCGCGACATCTACTTGGAAGCCGGGGCGGCGGCCCCGGGATGAGGTGCCCGTTGGGGTGGCACGTCCCAGTGGAGGCGACGTTGAGGTTGTCGGCTCTTCTCCGGCGTGTCTGGAGGCGGAGATGCCGTGCGGTGTCAGTTTGGCTGCAACGATGGTGATGAGCGATGGTCTGGTCGCGGCAAGGCGCGGTCCGATGGTGAAGAATTTCTTCGGCACATGTCTTGCCCATCTCCTCTCCGGAGCTTTTCAACAGAATCGCGTTGGCTGCCTTGCACGAAGAGTCATCTGTTTGACATAGGCCGGCGTGGGCTTCTTGATGTAGCTTGTGTGGGTAGCCAGGATATGTGTGATGTAGCTTGTGTGGGTAGCCAGGATGGCTGTGTGTGTCCTCACGACGGTCGTATTCCATGACGCTTGTTGAAGGTGTTGTACCGGGCTTAGGCCTACTTCTTAATTAATGAAAATGGCAAGTCTTTTGTCTCGGTTCAAAAAAAAATTCCAGCCATTGATCCAATGGACGACAATTTCTGGTGCGATTCAGGACAGATATATGTTCGGATTGGTTAACTGTAGAAATATTCGGGCATCAAGTGTCTCAACATGGCCAAAGGAGAAATTATTATTGACAACTTCAAGAACAAACACCAGCACCTAGATCTTGCAAACATATATGCACACAATTTATAGTGTCCATAGTCGTGTATCATTTTGTCTATATAGAAGGGGGAGGCTGAGCAAAATCCTCGTTGCACAATGAGGAAAGCCAGCTAGTAGTTGTAATCTAGTGGGTATATATTTTCAGCGTTCCTTCCCATGCTATCACTTACCGGTGGAAATGGAACAGCTACACACTTGAGCTATCCACACCTGGGAGAGCCGGACAAGTTCGGTTGCCGGATGATTCGCCGAATATATCACGGCAGCCATCCCATTTCCCCTGCTCTCTCGCCTCCCAGTAACCTCCCGTGTAGTGGAATGGTCCGTCCTCGGTGTCCCTGTCGAACCATCTCGGTTTCCATCCATTCTCCTGCATTTTCCGCGCCTGAAAGACAGTAAGACAAAACAGATCCGGTTAGAGACCAAACAATGCATTGGTATAGTAGGCTAGGCACTGATAAAAATTAGGTGACCGCTGGGTCTCCCTCTGTCTGTCTCTCTCTAAGTGGTAACGGCACTAGGAACGCAAAGATATTCGGAGAACATTAGTTAGGTAAGCCATACCATTCGTTGCCTTGTTTCCAGCCGTAGCTTCTCGGAATTGGCTTTATCGTACTCCCCATTCTCCAGATGTCGCTGATCCGGTCTGAGCCTTGAATCTGTTGGCGGAAGTTTCTCCTAAACAATAGGGATAATGGTGCTTTAGTATCAGAGTTAAGAGAAGTACAAGTAGTGAGCTGAATCTACAAGGTCTACCTTGAGTTGTGACGTCAGTTCATTTAGGGTTATAGCAAATGATGACAAATTGTATCGTGTGGGATTAGTTGAAGGTTCATTTTTTTCCCACAACACAGTGGCTTCAGCACTGGAATTTACACCAGATGCATCATTTCTGACATTGCAGTAGATGCTCTCATCCCACTTCCCTGTTAGGGTGGCAACCTTGGTACCGCCAATATCCTCAACATATCCTTGAACCTTGCATGGAACTATATCTTAGTAAGATCTACGGAGATGATAGCGAAAGGTGAAGCACACACATGGTACGGAAATAGTTAATTGTGTTCTCTTTTACCTGGCGAGGGTTGCGTTCAAGAAAAGACTGCTGTTTAAACGTGAGCCTGCATGAATATTGTTTGTTCCCAATTATGTTCATCGTGCCATGGTGATGGCAATAAAGTCTACCGATGATAAGGTTGTTAATGGTTGTTGTAACCTGGTATAGAGAGTAAGAAGTTATTTTTTTTAATAAAATAGAAAAAGGTTCCCTACTGCGAGACCTGCTGCACAAGCACTGAATATTGGGATTTGAAAATAAATGAATCTGAGGGAGTCTGCTCGTCGCCTCTAGGATGGACTCTTACCTTGCTCCATTTAAAAGTTTCTCCATCGTCAAATTCTAATGTTAAAACACCGACAGGATCAAGCTGAATTGTCTGTCCCCAGAATTTGCTCTTTACGTTGCTCTCTCCCGAAAATCTCCAACCTCTTCCTTCACAGTGACAGGCCATGACCATTGGATGATGACTAACCTGGTGCAAAGAAGGGAGTAACATAATGACTCCAAGTATAGTTTGTAACGATACCAATATACCATCAAAGGTATAACGAATGAAATTACAACAGTTCACCGACAAGAAATAGGAACATATCATGCCAGAACTCACTGAGTGAAACTTGGCAAACTCAGTGCGAGTGTTATCAGATACTAACCTTTTCAGAGAAGAATCGGATTCCATTTTCAGGATAATCAGCTTCATATGTTTCCCCTAGTAATGGATTAAAAGGTTTGCAGGGCCGGCCATCTGAGGACGCATACCCAGAAACCGCAAATGCAGCAACACATAGAATTCTCATCACACTGTTCCCCTGGATACAAAAGGATAGTTACATGACAGGAAATACATTGCTAACCCGTTTCAAGACTAAAATCCAGAATTGCGTAAACAATTGGACTTCAGATTATGAACATTCTGCTTATTCTTTTCAACAGAGTTGGCAGAGACATATAGCTGCCGTGTTGTTTGTATAAAGAAAAAATAAAATGTCGATTTGCGGATAAGGTACATTTAAATGATTCATGGGTGGAAACAGATACCTTGTTGCTCACTAACAAAAACTAAAGCTACCATTGATTTCCATCAATGAAGACAAATACATTTGGTTTATCTTCTCAGAATAGCAGCTGCCATGTTTTTTATCTTCTTGTTCGTTAAAATTTAATAAGCTAACGTTAATTTCAAACGTCAATGATAAGACAAAAATATGTGATTTATCTTCTCAGAATACATAAAGCACAAGAAAGATGTACACTTCCATACCTTCAGGCCGTAGTCATACGCACGGTCCAACAATTGAGAATATTCCATGTCTTCAAAGCATTTTTGAAGAGATGAAATTGGTTCATTAAAGTAAACGGGCAGACAGACCCGTGTCAGATCTTTTCCAACATTGTCCTTGATCATTGACCAAAGACTAATGCCCTTCTCCTTTTCAACTGGTTCGGGCAACTTCGTACGGCGTTGTAATGGCAGCGACAAATACCCACTGTCTCCCTTGCAGGATCTTGGTTCTACAAACTTATGATCATATTGATAGACATCGTTGCTTGAATTCGAACAGTTCATCCTCAAGTCAGGACTTGCAGCAGAATCACTGAAACTTTGCCTTGTATCACAGAATTTATAGTCATCCTCGTCTGACAATTCATCTAACTCCTGACCCTCAGCATCATCGGAAGATTCTGTATTGCTACTCTCTGATGAAAACAGCAAAAACAAAATGACAAGTCAGAATAATAGTAGGCTTAAAATTTTATTTTATTTTCTTTGCCGACACATGCTATTAAAAATATTGAAGCTCAATGGATAAATATGCATTCTATATTTGAGATAGTGGAACAGCACCAGAGCAATTAGAAAATTGTGCATTAAAGGCTTAAATAGAGGAGGGCGGAAGTCATCAAAGAAACAACAGATAGAAGTGCCAAAACGATAGTGTCCTTGAAGGTCATTACACTGTCCTTGAAGATCATTACATTACATTACATGAACAGTGAATGCAAATATGATGATAAAGCTAGCATAGGAAACAGAGAAAACATAGAGTAAAAAGGCATACCACTACATTTTCCATGTCCAGAGCAGGAACATTCAGGTCTGATGGAGTGTGTAGTTCCTTGTTCATTAAGTACCTGCAAAGCACATCATAACAGCATGACGAGCAAATCATTGCATAATCAACATGGTGAATATATTCACTATAGTTCACTACATCATTCAATTCAGTTTCCAGTTGGGAGTAGGTTATAACTGTATGTTCTATCATGGAGTTCGCAGCCAAAAGAAATCAACATGGTTATGTTACCAAAAGATCTCAAAATAGATGAGGATCTTTTTACTGTATAGAAATAGATCAATGTGATACTTTGCAGGAAGGGTCAAATGAAACTTGAGATGACCGTGTCTGATGTGTCCTCAATTCTTCGACAAGGGGAGAACTATTTTGGACTTGTTTCTCTCATAACCCATGGGGAATACAAATTGAATGTTCTAGAGTAATCTTGAATTCATTTTTCTTTTGGAAAACTCAAAAAAGGCGCTAAATACGGTCAGGGGACCACACGGGCCATTATTTTATATAAATAGCTAACTGTGCACCAAATACTTTCTTGCAAACCACATTAAACTTATGACTTGGTCAAAGAAGTGGGAATAGCATGAGTTCACTAATACAGCTAGGAGCACATCTTGAGAAAATGTTACCTCAAGCTGTCGAGGAAGACTGCCAAGAAAGCTCAAATACTCTTCACAACGTTGCTTCATCTGTGTATAGTACTGTGAGAATTCTGAATGGACAATCTGTTCGCAGTCTTTAATGACCTCTTCACCGAGGCCTTCAGCATGCATGCGATTTCTAAGCCTATCTGTAGAAAACGATGCATCATTGGTGTCATACAGTAAACCTTCACTGGGGGAAGATTCCTTTCTTGCAGAAACAAGAGCTTCAATCCAAGCCACACGATCCTTAGGGGAGTCGGTTCTCAGCTGAAGCGTCTTGGTGGGAGTAATGATATAGAATCGCTTATCATCTGATTTACTTTCACGGAATGACGAGATCTAGCAATAGTATAGATGATAATGTCAGGAAACAAAACCTCTACAGTTAACAAAATTGCATACTCTCTAAACACTGTTCCATTGAATGAACCTCATCAAAATAATCATGAATGAGGTACCCTCAGCCATGCATATTTTAGAATAACTAACAGAAAATTAATAATTCATATTTTCATGTCAAAAGCCACAGATACTTTGTGACCATGTTTCATTGTTTTAATGAAAACCCAGTCAATTCCTCTGGTCAGAGAGAATATGACTGGTGGGATCTGTTGTCCTGATCCGGGTCCGAGAGAGCACACAGAAGAGAAGGAAGGTGGGATCTGTTGTCCCAATTTCCTAATCATCAGTGTAATTGTCATATGTGACCCGTTAACCAGCACCCATAAGTTTATTTTGTTCAGTACAGTGTAGTTTCCTGTAAATATGTGCGCAATTTACGAACTGTTTCTGTGGTTCTGTAAAATGCAAATCAGAAAGTCCTTTTTCTGGAAGTTATATATTTATACAAAATCATGTGTAGTAGTACAGAGTTTACTCTTACATAAGCAAGCAAAGAGCTGCAAAAATCTACAATAAAGAACCTGTGCATTACTACGTCCCCTTCCAATTTAAACCGTTGGAGGTATGAGTGATGAATGTGGCTAGCTGGCACAGTGGCACTGGTAACAACAAACAAACAAACAAGACTGTTCCCACTTTCACACAAAAAGGAAGGCCCTAAAAGTGCTCCTCCCAGCCCTACACCTCAGATTCCAACAGCTCAAGAACATGCAGCGCCAAGGCCCCATCAGTGTCCAGTTTAAACCCCAAGAGAACAAATCCAGCTGGAAGCCGGGAGGTTCCTAGCCATGCCCAGCACTGAGCCAGCCCAATGAATAGTCCTGCCAGGACTACACTATCTGCCATTTTTGCCTATCTGGAGAGATACTTTTTCTTCACCGTAGGGCGCTGTAAATGTAAAAGGGACGAAATAATTCCATCTCCCAACTCAGGTGAGAGGCCAAGCAATTTCCTAATAATCTTGTTTAGCCTAGTGAGTGTATGAGTGTGAGTGTGGTCTCCGGAGAAATGCAAGCCCACCTGGGTGGGAGGTTGGATCCCACAACATTCGCATGAAAGCTCACGTTTTCTTTGCTAATTGAAAGGGACAGAAAGACACACATCGCGAAGCACTCCATGGCCGTTTCCCCTCATCTCTATCGATCCGGACAATTAGTAATATATTTAGCTTGGTAGCTTCGTAAATGTCGCTGCTCTAGCCCCTAGTGAAGATCTGGCAAGGTGCAGGCATCGATGATTGTGATGTGGTGATGTGGGGTGGAAGCTAAGCTAGAGTCAGTGGGGTTGGTTGGTTTAGCTTTACAGCTCCCATTGTTCGTCTGTTGTATGCGCAGCGCATAGCTCTGAAAATCCGTTCGTGCTAATTTATCAGGGCATTTGCAGGACAGGCCAACATTGGATTGTTTCAGAGAATGCAGAGCGCGGGAGAGTGGCGCGGGGAGAGTAGACGGACCTTGAGGTGCACGAAGCCGACGGGGCGGTCCTCGGCGGCGGCGCCGTACCCCGCGGGCCCGATCAGCCTTGGGCCGCCGGGCTCCGGCGGCGGGGAGCCGGCGCCGGCGCGGCGGCGGATCTTGGAGTAGGCGAGGAGGCCGCCGCGGAGGATGGCGAACCAGCGCGGGCGCCAGCCCTTGCCGATGTTGGTCCACTTGTGGAGCAGCCCCGCCACGGCCGCCGGCGCGGGCTGCGGGGGAGGGGAGGAGGACCGGTCCCCGTCCCTGTCCCCGGCCGCGGCGGAGCACCACCCGCCGGGGCAGTCCACGGGGAGGCAGCACAGCGGGTGCAGGTCCCGAGCCCGCATCGGGCGATCCCCTCTCTGATTCTCCTCGCTGACGCAATCAAATCAGCCGACTAGCGTAGCATTTGTTTGGGATTTTTCTTCGTCCTGAGCTGAGCTGAGGTAGCTGACGCTCCAAGGAGGCGAGTCGTCTCAATTTATATTGCAGTAGTGGTGGAAGTCGACGTGCGTGGTTAACAGCTGAGAGAGGGGTCCGGTCCGGTCCACTTAGCTACTCCATGACAGTGACACAAGGGCTTTGAAAAACTAAAGCGGACATGGAGCCTTTGTAATCTTGAAGAAAGATGTCTCCCTCACTCGAACACTGAAATAAATGATGCTCTCAAATTTCAAATTTACAGAGTACAATATAATTTTGTATATATATATATATATATCCAACATTGCAGTAACCTCCTACACCTGGGAAAAAACACTAACCCTCTCACTCTCTTCGTCATCTGGACCGTGGGGTGGTGGCGGCGGTGATGTAGCTCTCTTGCACCTCTTCGGCGGGAGAGCACCTTCAACGTGTGAGTGCGCGACGGCTCATCCTCCTCCTCCAACTCCTCTCAACTCGGCCTGGTCTGGTTGCAACACGGAGTAGGTGGACGGGGAGACGATAAGAAAATTACGGGATGAGACGCGCGATAAAAATATTGCCATGGTGGAACGGTCGAAAAGAATTATCGATCATAGAGAATGGGGGTGATGCGCCTACACGATCCCAATGACAGTGCTTGGACACATATTTATACAAGTTCAGGCCCCAGGAAACAATTGTTTGGTAAAGACCTACTCCTCTTTATGGTTGGATATAGTATTTCAACAAGATGTGGTTTTAAATTTTAGTTAATTTGATTGAACAAAGTAGGATCAAAGGATAATCTAATGTTGACCCACTTGTATCTCTTCTGCAAGGGCCCTCCCTTTGTTGTTATCGTTTTGTCAACATATCCAACTGGACGGAAGACAATGGCTAAGTTGCTTCGTTCGAAAGGTGTCCTAAAATGGAGGGCAGACAACTGAGATAGGTGCATTTGAAATTAAAGAAGCATGAGAGGATCTTGGAATCAGGGATGGAGCTAGTCATTAGGGTTCGAGGGGAAGAATCATGTTGACGTGGGCTAAATGGCTTAGAATTACTAATTTTAATCATGAGTATTAGGGCATTTATGAACTAAATTAGGTTTTAGTGAGTGTCTTAGCCCTGCCTTTCCCCCTCCTCCATCCCTGGTTGCAATCGACAAATGACTGAATCTCTAACCAAATTTAATGGTTCGGTGTATTCATTTCGGTCTCGGTTCTTTTGGTTCGCGAGTTTGTTCATTGGTTAATATGACCACCCATATCCAGACCGAAGCAGAAGTGGCGGATGCTACCCATTTTGCTAGCTAGGGTGGAGCAAACTTGGGTTGGAGTGGGCCTTTTTTTTCTACTTTTCTATAACGGGTATGTGGATTGGGATGAATCTTATGGTAGGGCGGGCCCACCCCCGCACCCACCTGGCTTCGCCACTGCGAGGAGAAGATGGTTTGCTTATGTGAGTAGTTATGGATGGGCTTGTTGAGGTAGTCAATGTACTTTGGGGTGATCCTACGAACGAAAGCCAATGTAGTTAGTTGTTATTGACATGTTAGATCGAGTGAAATAAGTGGTAGGCTAGCAAATGGTGAAGTTGTTTGCATTCCATTGTGCACCATTAAGGTTTCGAAGGTTTGACACCTGGATCCACCTGGCTCTCCACTTCCTAAGATGGTTGCATATTTGAGTTGATGTTACCTTTGTGTCACATAACTCAAAAACCATCTTCGCAACATTGTTCAGGTGCACCTCCTTGAAGCCCTTGTCAGTCCTTAATCTAGTGGCGATGATATCACACATCTTGTTGAGGACGAAGGTAGAGAAGAAAGGATGTCACCTCATTGTCATCACCTTCATTGACCCCCTCATCAGTGCCTTCTCAGCCTTGATATCCTTCTTTTCTAGCTATCTTCTTGACACAAGGATACTTAGGCGTCTTGACCACCAAAGAACACAACCTCGGCAGCTTGAACACCTCTGTGTTTTGAGGCTACTCCGGCTAGGAGTTTTCAACATAAGAAGGAAAGGGTTGAGTTTCTAACGACACATAAGCATTGGTCTACCACAACACCATCAACATTGTCACTACCGGCAAGCAAGACATGCAAAACCGACCACATCCTCACACAATATGATCATCTCTAGCACATCCTCACACGACATATGAAGCGATACTTGTAAAACGTACCATATTGTCTGCAAATTTACCAAATGCTCACCGATCTAAGTTACAAAACTTAGGGTTTGAGGTAACTTATACCCATTGAGAGAGCAGAGGCAGTGACGGACCCAGAAAAAAATTAGAGGGTGGGCACACTACAAAAAAAAATCACGTAGCAATATTTTTTTTCAAACGTAGAATATAAATAACCAATCGATTCACAATATTGTAGTTCAATACATATGTTTCAAATGTGTGTGATTTCAGTACAAATAGTTTAAAAGATGCAATGATTCTACAATTACAGGGCAATCTTTTTTGCTCCATTTTTCTAGAAAGAGACGCAAATTGTTATTTCTCTTCATAATAAATTTTACAATTATAACATAAAAATATAAACAACAAGTATAGACACTGTCCAGTAGACCAATACCAATACGTGGATAATAACAGCAACACAAAGAATGGAGATAATTTCTTGTTCAGTAATGGGGGCGCCGGGCCGCGCAGGGCAAGCTGGGTAGGGGAGGCGGCTTAAGATAGATGCAAACGAGGTGGCCTGACCCTCACGGCCTCACACAGCCACACAAGCAAAGACCAAAATAACCAACATGGGCCGGACATGATGTTTTGGCTCACGGGTGCAGATGAACATATTATGCAAAATGCATTTTAACGCATTTGAAATGTCAAAAAATTTCAAACAAAAAATTTGGGTGTTCATATGAAAAATGTCAATCCATGGAAAAAAGTTTCGCATCGAAAAGGCATTTTGTGTGGCCGGTATTTACGTACAAAGTCATTTTGTAACGCCGGGGATTTGTCTTTTTTACACCGACCACAAAAAATGTCTTTTCATCCCGATTTGTTTTTGTACGAGCAAAGAATGTTCACATGTACACCCAAAATTTTTGTTTGAATTTTTTTGAGATTTTAAAATTTGTTTTTTGTATAGTGGGTGTAGATGCACATATGAGCCGAAGTGGATTTCCCACATGGGCCACCATTTTCAGTTCAGATTACAGGGTAGTTTGAAATTTCCACAAAATTCTGGGTGGGCCACGGCCCACCCTCTGGGTCCACCCCTGAGCGGAGGAGTTTAGGAATAGCTCAAAAAGAGTAAGAAAAGGCTTGCAGCCGACCACCACCGACCAGAAAAGATGGTGTTGTTTACACGCTCGTCGGTGTAGAACCATCTTGAGACTGAGAACTCGTCAGACGGTAACCAAATTTCTCCCGCCGCTTCTTCACGGACGCACGCGAGCTCGACGCAACGGTTCAACTCTCTACACGCGACAGTCGTGGCTTTGAGAAAACGGCCGATTTGGTGGTTCCTCTGGTGCCAAGAATGTGAGGTGCTTTCCTTGCGTCCTAGTAAGAGCATGGCTAGGATTTGTAAAAACTGAAAATATAGCAATTTGGAACAAAAACGTTGCTCCTCCAACAGCCTTTGTATAAGTGGTCCTCCCACCAAAAATTTAGCAAGCTTTGTATATTTGCACACACACTTGGTATATTTACAAAGCCAAGAGCCACTTTGTATAACTTGCAAAAACGAGGCGGGAGAGGCCAACCACCCGCGCGGAAGTTTCCGCTCGCGACCCCCGACACTGGCGCCGGCGTCTCCTGCCACCGCAGCGGCCATGGAGGCCACGGGCGATCTCCCCCACCCTCCCGTCGCCCCCGCAACCCTCACCTAGCCTCCCGCACCCCCGCCACCTCCCGCACTAGCCGCATCTGAGCCCAGCATCGCCGTCCGCATCGAGCCGCACCGAGCTCAATTCTGGCCGGTTGCGGTCGATTCCGGCCGGATTGACCACCGCCGGCGTGGGATCCGTTGATCCCACACCTTCCCCAAGCCTGCCACGTCCTCCCACCCTCTCCTGCTACCATTTTCTGCGGGCCCCTAGCGGTCGTGGTCGCCAAGACGGCGAGCACGGAGCTCCGGCCTTCAGTGCTCTGGCCGCACGTAGCCGCGCCGACACTCACACGCCCCGGGAGCTCCCGGTCTCCCGCATGTCACCGTGCTCGCGGGGTGCTCCCTGTGGTGCGGAAGAAGAAGACTAGGAGAAAAGAAAAAAGAGGAAAAGATGACCCATTGACATGTGGGTCCCATGTGCTATGCCCAGTTTCAAATTGCTATAATACAAAGGCTAGCAAAGCAGATTTTCCATTGAATTGCTATACCCTCTCTCTCCTATTGATATAGCCAGTTTTTAGCAATCCATTTTACAAATGCTGTTGGAGATGCTCTAACCAAATAGCCAAAATTTGCTTCCCCGGAGCCTTTATGGATCTTTCAGGGGCATCTGAATACGTCCCATGTAAATGGACATATATACTTGAAGATATGTTTGACGAGTGAATTATATTACTAGCTGGAGTGCCGACAAAGTCTACTGTACACGAATTGACCAAACCTTTCGCATGAATATATAGCTCGTTAGTTAACTGATTGACTGGTGCAATGGATAGAACACTGGATACTTGGTGCGTGTATCAGTGTATTCTGCCGGAGTTAGAGCCTCATCTACACCAAACAGAAAAATGAATATGCACTGTCAAAAAACAAAAAAAATGAATAGGTGAGACGTCGGGTGCGAACGTGTCACCATGGTCGTCCATATATGAACGTTTTGCAAATTACTATCAAAAGGACACAACACTGGTGCTGATGTTCACGCATATGAAGAATGAGAGGGAAAAGTGAGCGACTGGGCACGTGAACTTCACGGTGGCGCGCGCGTGCATGTCCATGTGCGAGCGAAGCGTGCATGTCACCTCACGTACTTGGGTTTGGTGGCGGTGCATCAACATCGCACTATTTCTCGCTTATAGCGAGTCCCAGTGCACGCTCGTCCACGGGCGTCCCGTAATGGGCAACGGCCCAGTAGGTTTTTTTTTCCTTTTTCTCTCTTTATTTTTTCTGTTACATTTTTTTTTACTACTTTTTATTTCAGATATTACTTTACCTTTGCTAAGCTGGGTCCATTCCTTGCATGCTCGCTAGCTAGCACGTATGCGACAAAATAACATCGTACTACAACACAGATGGGTCTATTGACCAACAAACAAACCTCTAACTATAGATAGCCTGGAGTGGAACCCGTACGTTGTTTACTTGTTTATTTCTTCCATGAATGCATGCATGTCAAAGTTGCAGCAACGTTTTCACGGCGTGAAAACAAGCCCTGCTGCACGCTATTTTTTTTTTTTGAACTGATGCAGGCTAGAATTGATAAGTCTTATCTTCTAATCGTTTCGTATGTTTTAGCTATTTTTATATGGAGTACATACGGAGCAAAATGAATAAATTTATACATTAATTACGTCTACATACATTCGTATGTAATTCTCATGCAAATAGCTAAAACATCTTATATTATGATGCGGAGGGAGTATATTGCATGCCATCTAGAGAAAACAAAAGAAATATGCCATGAATCTAGTTGATGGGTTAGAAACCATTGTTACAAGGTTTTTTACCGTAGATGTTCGTTGTACAGATTTTTCCTTTAGGTTTGCTTGGCATCTGTGGGCATCGTGAATCTTTTTGTTCCTAGAGTGTTGGCGTAAAAAAAAATGAAAGTTTGTAATAAGTAGTCGATGGTCCTCAGTTTTCTGTGCTGATACATATGGACGCATGCCGTTTTTCCTTTGTGGTTTCTATTTATAATATTTTTTAGACACTAGTTTTCTTAATGGAAATCAACAAGGGAGGCTCGTTTGGTAAAAAAAAAATCATTACATTTATCTCAATCTTAGTGTTATTTCTAATAATTTGTTTGTATGCTCCTAAATTAGGGCATGATTAAGATTTAACTAGTAAACATGTAACTGGAAAAAGTCATATTTAATAATAGAAATAGATTATCTCTTAGCTCGGAGAAGACAAAACTCTATTTTTTTTGTCTGTCTCTCCTTCATCTCAGCAATCATCATATGTGGCCCCTTTTATTCTGATTGTTAATCCATAATCTCCGGGTCATTGACGACTTAGTGTGGATAACCAATCGAGGGGGCATTAGACCTTAATTTGGAAGAGGATTTGTAATGTGGAGATTAGAACTAAGATATGGTTTTTCTAGTATAGAGCCAATCTTTATAGATGGTTCTGGAACACTTTGCTTGATCGGTTTATGGAAAGTTGAACTACTACTACATCTTGTTGGAAGCGGTCCTGGAACTGGATAGGAATATACTGCCCTCAGCCGGTTCTGTGAGCGAAGTCTACTGTAAAATTCATAGAGCTAGAGTCGGCTTCGATAGGGAACCGAGTATAGATATGTTATAGCCAGGGTCGGTTTCCTTTAGTAACCGGTCAAGATTCCATGATCAGTACTAGAATTCATAGCAAATGTGATCATCAATAGATCACATCACAAGTTCGTCACACATGAAATTAATAAAACGACATTCACCTTACTTCTCAAGATTACAAGTAGCTAGTAATGTCGTAAAAGATCACAAACCAAGATGGTTACATGTTATCGCGGAAGCTCTCTTTTTTGCCAGATCATTGACAGTCTTGTACGTCTTATATATGTTACATGGGTGCTCATCTCTCTTGATGTCTTCCATCACCATGGAAGGGAGATCTCCTTCCGTCCAGATCATCGCACTCCGCACGCCACGTCCTCGTGCTTCCCTCCACCCCTCATGGCATTGCACCGTGTGTAATTCTAGCTCGTTTCGAGGGCCATGAGTGTTCCGCCTCGACCACGACCCTCGTTCAACATTTAACAAAACAATATTCGTCAGTAGATCACAAGTTCATAGCATGCCTGATCATCAGTAGATCACATCACAAGTTCATCACACACGAAATTAACAAAACAATATTCACCTTACTTTTCAAGATTACAAGTAGCTAGTAATGTCGTAAAAGATCACAAACCAAGATGGCGACGTGTCATCGTGGAGCTCTCTTTGTTGCCAGATCATCGGCACTTGTGTACGTCTTATGTTACATGGGTGATCATCTCTCTTGGGGGTCGTTTGGGTTCCATCATTTTATTTCATTTGTCAAAAATGAAATGAATTCCAGAGAAATGACAGGGTTATGGACAGGAATTGACTTAACATAGTAAAGGCATTCTCTGAAATTCCAATTGAAATGACATTTCAATTCCATGACAGCCAAACACGTTGGGCATGGAATCTGAAATGATGGGATCCAAACGATCCCTTGATGTATTCCATCATCATGTAAGGGAGATCTCCTTCCGTCCAGATCATCGCACTCCGCACATCACGTCCTCGTGCTTCCCTCCACCCCTCATGGCATTGCACCGTGTGTAATTCTAGCTCGTTTCGAGGGCCATGAGTGTTCCGCCTCGACCACGACCCTCGTTCAATGTTTACAATGTTGCCACTTCTTCTACCTTTAGATGGAAAGTCTCTCGACGGCAATGACATCACTCTTGGGATGGAGAATTTCACCATCAAAACTGCGTGAAGTTAAACATGACTTACTTATATTTTGCGAGCACATACAATAAGCTCCGTTGGACCAAACCAATTCCGACGACGCAAAATTAGGAATTAAGCAATTCTGGCCGGTGGCTCCCCGTTGTCTTGAGATCGATGGAGACTCCGTGACACCAACAGAAACATGACGTAAAGTCGCGTACGTGTCACCGTGGTCGTCCATGAAATCATATGTACTCCCTCCGTTCCATAATATAAGATGTTTTAGGCATTTTTCACATTCGTATTTGTACCACATGTATCTAGACATGTTTTAGTGTATGTGTTCACCCACTTTCTATTCTTTTAGTCCGAATCTAGACAACATGTGAAACATCTAAAACATCTTATATTATGGAACGGAGGGAGTACTTAGATCGGTTTGCATTTCAATCAAGAGTCACACTGGTGCCGATGTCGTTGGTACCTGGGAAGAACGGGAGGCATGCAAAGTCAGTGACCCCGTACGAGCGGGCACGTGAACTTCACGTTGGGGTGTCCATGTCCGAACGAATTAAGGAGCGTGTGAATGTCACCTCAGGCAGCTGGGTGGCGGTGTAATCCGAGAGACTTGGCAGCCGATGATCCACGTAGTACGCAGACAAATGAAGCAATGCAAGTACTAGGTACGGAAGGCGATGGCAATCCATGCTCCCCCACGTGATGGGGCGTACGTTGCAGGCTTGCTTGTCTTGACAATTTTGACAGGACAAATGCAAGGCAGATTAGGCCATGGCAGATCGATCTGTGTGGCTGAGACCTGAGATCAGATCCCAAACATACGGTACGGACGACCCTTACCATCAAACTGTTCACCCATCCATTCAACTGTACAAAACGACGTAACGTATATACGTTTGTTCAGACGATTACAAGCGGCATTTTTATGAGCAGACAAAAACGGTGGTGGCGGATGAACAGTCAAAGAAGATCTGGGATGACTGCTAGCTAGCTAGCTTATTTGGTGCTTGTAACTGCTAGCTAGCTTGTTTTGTTTATATGCTGTGTGCTCGCCCAGGTCCATGCATGCATGCAATCCATGCTGGAGTACTACTACAAATTAACGTCGTACAACGCAGATCAAGAGATCTACTGACCAACCAATCTATAGCTAGGACCAGCTGTTTAATTCCATACAGAGTACATGCAGGTATGTTCACTGCAGTCTGCACTGTTTCCGCGACGTGAGAGTGCCAGCCTAATGCCTGTTTATTCAAAGGGCGTGACTAATTCTCACTCAAACTAGTTCTGACTCAGATGACATGTCATCAAAATCCAATTGTAATCCATATTTCAACTCATGACAAAATCAACCATTACAATCCCACTCAAAACTGAAAAATCTCAGTTGCAAGTCAATTTTTAACTCATATATGCATGAATCACAATACAGATCCGATGATGTAGGACTCTGACAGAGCGCTAAGTTAATTTTCTGCTAGCTGAGAATTAGCAATCATGTTATTTAAATACCAGGGCCCATATCTACAATCTACCGCATGAGTGAATTAATAGTATACGCTATCTTCTGTTTTACTCCTACCATGTTAGAACATCCCAAGAGGGCATTCCAAACGACCCCATCGGCTCGATCTGGTCCGAACACGAAAATGGCCTCCAACAGAGCCCCCTCTGGTCCCTACTCCCGAAAATTCCGTCTAGTCATCCCTTGTTCGCCCCCAAAGTTGGGGTAGACAAGAAGAGTGTACCATCTTAGCAACCTAGGGGCATCCCGTTTAAAAAAAATGCATTTTGAACATGGATTAAAAATTCCAAAAAAAGGAAACAAAATTCCACATGTACATCTAAGCAAAATATGCATGCGGCATAAAGTTTTAAGAAAATGATTTTTTTTGCCCTGCAAAAAGGAGAAATTTACAAATATGATTTTTGGAAACAGGACAAATGCCCCCGTGTGTAGCTATGCATTTTTGGTAGACAAGGGGTGTTCCAACATGTCGAACACAACCTCCATGTAGACAATGGGAAATCGAGTCCATGTGACAGTGAAACTATGCCCCAAAAGCTCTTTCTCTCTCTTCAATCTCTCCCATCACGAGACATTAGAGCAAGGATAATAGAAGAGCTCGCTGCTGGCTCTATAGTCAAGTCATGTCACCTACAGTTAGCTTAAAGCCAGGATCATATAATAGGTTAACGGGAAGTGCTTCCATACACACCCTCCCCCAAACTCAAACTTGTTTTTTTCATATAATTAGTTAATTTAATTAATAAAATTTCGTGGCCCACATAAGCCCATATCTAGCCGGTATATCATACATATTGGTATACATATGTGTACGTACAACATGCAAGAAAGAGATCGCGCAAGAAATCATCGCTAGACGCCCCTCGACACGGAGTCCATCGCACGTCGAAGATCCTCCCGGCGCCATCACCGCCGGCGAGTCCTCCCGTCGCGATCCCCAGCGGGCAGCGGCTGCTCCTTCGGCGCCATCCCCGGTGTAATCTCCGCCGACGATTTCTCCCGGCACGCTCCCTGCCGGCGGCTCCTCCCGACGCAATCCCTGCCGGTGGCTCCTCCGGGCGCGCTCCCTTCGTTAGTTGTTTCTTGCCGCCGCTGCCGCCGAGCGTGCCGACGACCACCTCCCCGGACGTTGCTCGTCTGTGCCGCTCCATGCCGCCGCGGCCGAGCATGCCAGCGACCTCTTCCTGGGGCGTCGCACGCCTGCGCCGGACCTTTTCCACCATCGCCATCGAGCATGCCGGCGACCTCGTCATCGGGCGTCGCTCGCCGTGACTCATGCGAACACCGCTCGCCGTCGCTCCCGCGGCCACTACTCACCAGACTGTATGAACAAGAATACGTATACGTGTGTCTGCATATGTGTACACATATAATTGGTTGGGCCAAACAAATTTCTACATGGCTTTATACGAATTATTTCAATATTATTTAATTACGGAAGACCATCATGTCCCTCGTAACGAAGGGGTACAGAGCGATCTCAGTCGTCATTGTGTTTGAGTTTGAATTTAGTTTGGGGAGGGGGGGGGGGGGGGGGGTGTACCGAAGTAGAAACCTAGGTTAACTATTAGCTAGCTGTTAGATTAGTTTTATTAATACCTCAGATACTAGTCTTGAAAAGTGGGAATGTGCATGATTGGTAGGGAAGAGCTAAGAGCTAACATATCGCTAGCTTAGAGGCTCTAGGCCGGCTACTCATTCTCGTTATCTGTGTTGTACCCGGGCGCTAGATGTACAGCCCGCTCCACTCTCTCTCTTCTTTTCTCTTTCTTCCACATAAGACTTTGGTGACATGGCAAGTCCTATAGCTGGCTGACTAGGCCTTATTATACTTGCTCTTAGAGGGCGACATAGCCTGATGCGGTAGTGGAGTGGTAGGTGACTCGACGCAGCGAGGAGCACGAGGCCCCTAATGAGGGAAGCGATGGAGCGCGCAGCGGTGCAGATCGAGCTCGCCGGATCGGCTATGGAGCGAAGTATGCACACATGCTCGCATGGTGGCGGAGGACACGACCATGCTCCATGCTACAAGCCAACATAGACGAGCACACATGCGACCTGAGGAGGACGCCGCGTTCTCCATGACTACATACCAACATGCACTGAGCACATAGCAGAATCTAGCATAGAAGATCTCGTGAGTGGATCAATCAGTCCATCTTCAAATGAAGTGATCCATTCATTGGATTGTTAGTGACCATGGAACATGCCCCCGTTCATATAACTAGGTGGCAGGACATCCTATCGAGTATCGTGGGCGCCGCTGGGGTACATCTCCATCTATCCGGACACCATCAAACGAACTTTATGGTAGTGTAACAAGAGGCCCCGATGGAGATGCACGCTCTCATGTCCTGATCACTTCACCTCACTTTCTAGTATTACTGGCTTATAATTAGCTGATGGCTGACCGTCTTCTTCGCCATATGGCCTTCACGTGTGACTAGTTAGGTCCCTGCACATGTTTAGTAGACCGAAAATCGTAACATTCCCTGTTCCCGAAAAGTTCTTCTGCAGCCGCATGCATGTTAATTTAAGAAATGCGTATTTTCTTTTGTTGCGTAACTCTACACACTTCCGTGACGACAATATACAACTTGATTGATTTGGAAATAATAATCTTACTAGACGACTTAACACTAGTAGGAAAAACCTTACCAGTGGCGTACTTGATATGCCTACCAGTGGCGCATCAGGGTGCGCCACGGCTACTCGTCACTGGTAATATTTATCAGTGGCGCATCCCAGATGCGCCACGGGTATATATGGCATGATGCGCCACTGGTAAGTGTCAGAGGCTCGACCGATGACTTCATCTCCTTGCTTTCAGTGGCACACGGTAGGCAGTGCGTCACTGGTAGACGTGCGCCACTGGTAGTTTAGGGATGCGCCACTGGTAAGATTTTCTGTATTTTCAGGAAATCAATTTTTTAATACGATGTATGCGTATTTGTACGTTTATACAGTTTACAATACAGTATACACAGATGCACAGTATAGTATAATAGACAAGTTCATCATAGTTCATCACGGTGAGCAAGTTCATCGAAATAGCAAGTTCATCATCGATTGCATTACAAGTACTTTATCACCATATTACAAGTTTATTAAAGTAGCTAGCTAGTCTCCTAAACTATAATGAAATATAGAACCGTAATGACGGTAAGCAAGACGGGGATCACGATGAAGTTGGTCTTCATCCGGTTTTTCCTCTCTTCCGCTAGAAGGTGGTTCGAGTATCTAGATTCCGCCTCCTCCTTAGTCTTGTAAGCCTTGTAGCTGTTGCCCTTGAACTTGTTCACTTGCTTTAGGCAGTCCTCCCACTCGTCGTAGACTCCTGGAACCCTACCTTCGTACACCACATACCACTTCTTCATTTCTATACACAAGACAGACAAAAATGTTAGGCAACGAAAAGCAAGAGTTCACATGTTCGCAAATAATAGTGGCCATCAGGGTATCACGTAGTGGGCCACAACATTTTAATCATCGGCATAAAGTTTATTACAACACACTTGCTAGCGAGGAAAGTTTATCACAACATTTTATTACAACTATAGAGCTAGCGAGGAAAGTTAAAGTACGGATAAAGTTTATTACAACACACTTACTCATATATCGTTCAGAACTACATACGGGGGGTAGCCTTTCAGAGTGACCACGAACGTCCTATCATCACCCTGAATCATCAGGAAGGTTTCTATGTCCTTAACAGTCGGTAATCTGTTGACGTGGAAGACCCCCCCCCCCCCCCCCCCTTCGTCATGACATCTTCGCGGATGATTGTCGCAAACTGCGCCTGGATACGGAAAAAATCCTCTCTGAGATCATTATGCTGGATCTCACCCAAGCGTTGGGCCCAGTTTTGGAGATGACTTGGCAGCCTAAGATTCTGTTGGTCCCGTAGAAATGCGCGCATGTGATGGATGGCTTAGTACACACTTCTACCACTACCCCCTTTGGTTCCTTGACGCAGGGGAACTTCGTCAAGTGTGCTTGAACACGTACATGCCGCGACGGCGATATGGCGTCTTCACGACCCCTTCATTTTGGCGATAGCCGGTGAGAGCAGCATCCAGGACTTGCTTGATATTGTCGAAGTTCTTCTTCGACTCACTATCCGAGTCCAAATACAGGGCCTCCGAAAACTTCGGCGTCACGCATATGAGTGTGCAGTTGTTCTCTCTGCGGAAAAGAATTCAAACGGAATGTTGGAACTAAAGAGCGATGAGAATCTAAGAAAGAATGTTACGACGGCGAGCAAATGACTTACTCGTGAATGTAAGGCAGGAGAACGAAATCCTTGGACGCGCACGCTTGGAAAAGGTCCTGAAGGTACTTCAACGCGCTTAGCCGGTCCCCAGTGGTGCTCAAGTGGATGTCACGCATGTAGTAGGGGTCCGCTATCATGATGCCCGGTGTCTTCTCTCTAATGATCTTCATCGTCATACTGATGGCATATAGGCGGACAAACGAGTGGTGCAGCGGACGCTGGTGAAACATGTCAAAGATGTCTGCAAATCGCAGGATCAGCATGTCCTGCCCAGCTGATTCCACCATGAAGCCCTTGCCCATGGCAGCATGGCCACGAAAGTCTAAGAATGCGGTCCTCTAATACCAAAATATTGTCATGCAAACTCCGCATATCCCCAGTTGCGACCGCTAACATTTCCTTACTTAGCATCGGCGTACCCATGATATGCATGCGCCACTGAACATTCTTGGGTCTTGGTGGCCCGTCGATAGCCCGGATCGGCTTCGAGGCCGGCTGACTCGCACTCTGCTTCTTATTTTGTCTTTTCCGATGCTTCTTCTTGGCCTCGCCTTGTAAGCAGCCACCGCCGGCCTCTATCTGCGCACCTACCACATTACAGATTGTGTTGGGGCCGAAAATAATAGGTTGTTTGCCTCTTTGGGGCTCGGTGAAGACGCAGTCTGGAGGCATCTCCTGAGAACCGAACATGCGCTTGTTGCAATTGGGTCTTCGAAGATGATGCAGCAAAGACAACAGACTTGAGGAAAGCAGTCAAGCATTTCGCTCTTAAGAAGATGGCTGAACAATTCAGTAAGTACAAGAACTAATTATACCGTGCGTATGTCAAAGATAAAAAAGCTCCAGATTTCACTGGCACACTAGAGAGGCAGCGGGCTCACTGGGACTCATTTCTGGAGTACAAGAATTCGGAACTAGCTAGGCAAAGGTCGGAAAAGAATAAGGAAAATGCAAAGAAAAAGAAATATCACCATAAGATGGGGAGAGGTGGCTATAGAACTGCCGAGCCTAAGTGGGATCAAACTGAGGCCGCCATGCGCGATAAAGGGATCATTCTAGCTGGAGATTCCATGCCCCATAGGGCAAGAAATTTCTTACTTGGGCATGGGGTGGAGTATGACATGGAAACAGGGGACTTAAAACATGATGAAAAGAAAAAAAAATCTATAGCCCAGCAAGCAGTTGCTGAAGCAATCACCGAGGTTCAATTGGGAAAGTTTATTCCCGACAGAGAGAGGGACGAGCTGACAAAGGCCCTCAAGAATCCTGAAAAACCAGGAAGAACACGAGGCTTTGGACCAGATGTGCCGTGGAGCCTTGGGTTTCCCGAGGACCGTGAATCTTATAGAAGTCGAGCGAGAGCAAAGAAGAGGAGGGAGCAGGAGGAGGAAGCCCGGTTGAACAACCTGGAAAAACAGAATGAGGAAATACTTGCTATCGTAAAGCACCAACATAAGCAAATAGAGGAATTGCGCGATCAAGGACCAACTCATCAGCTGCAGCAAGATAGTCATGAAGCCGGCCCATCTCAGCGGAGAAGCTCAGTGGCTTCCACGGCGGTCGGTCCTGATGAGGCACCGATGGATCGCTACCCCGTGGATGATATCAGGGAGAAGAAAAGTTGTGAGCTACATGTGGGAGTGAGGAACTTATCCTTCAAGGTGGGGGACGGCTATGCTTTAACTTGTGAATCGACAGCACGGTGGTATTGCAATGCAATTCCAGATGGCTATGGTCGTGTAGGTGTTGATCAAGTTCTACCCGGATATGAATCACTGGAGCTTGACATCCCTGTAGCTGATGATGAGAGGACACTGGGAGACGTCGGGGGTGGTATCATTCTATGGCGCAAGAAATACATCGTGCTTCCAGGTTCGGCGCCAAGGCCACCGCCGTCTCCTCCGAGTCGCCATTCACCACCTCCAAGTCCACATGATGACGAGAGGGACAACCACCACAGCACGAGTCCATCTCGATCTCCACCGCCGCATCACCCAACTCCTCAGCCGACTCCGCCGCCTCCGCTCACTAAGGCTCAGAGCCAAAATAGGAAGCGCACTCCTTCGTTTTCGATGGGTAACCGACACGGACCCCGACAGGAGCCCCTCCCAAAAGTACCGCCGGCTCCTCCCGTCCGAGCTTACGACCGGACTGTTGAGTAAAACGCCGTGATCGTGGACGCCGAGGTGAAAAGACTGTTTGCACCGAAAAAGCCCGAGCCAAAGCAAACATTTAAGCCGGAAGCCGTAAAGTGGGCTAAGGGCTTTCTTAGCCATCGCAATTTGAGATAAATAAGGCTGATGACTATTTGCAATGTATGAGGAAAGTTAGCTCCCGCCAGAAGAAAAGTAGTAGTGCCAGCGGGAAAAGAGACGTTGCCCAGCTCGGACAACAGGCAAAACAGTCGATCTCCCCGCTCAAGGTGTTACCCACTAATCAGGGCTTGGCGGCGGACATTGCAGCTGTACCACCCAATATGAGGGCGAAATTTGCTGCAGAAGCTGGTATTTCTCTTTCTCAACTGGAAACGGGAATACTTGGCGGAGATATGGAGCCTATGTTGGAAGTAGTATGGGAATGGGAATACGGGAAGTCTCACAAATGCGAATACTGCATGACTGGTACTTGGAAGTCACAAAGGAAGAGCGATTAATGATCCTTGTGAAAGTTACAGAAGAGCATTACATTGGTAAAGACGAGATGGCGATTTATCTTCAAGAACTCTATCAGTTATACAAGCTTGACGCCATCGACTTGAGTATCGTCGGTACCTATTGTCTGTAAGTGATTCAATTCATTTGTTTGCATAGTAAAGTCTGTAGCGCAGCTCGTTCATTGCCAATAATTATGCTCACTACGCTATTATGCAGAATGAAGAGTCAGGAATGTGACGAAAAAGGAATATTTTACATCGGGTTCGTTGACCCCGTACGAATTAATTAAAAATTGCTACTAGAGTTCCCCCAGGAAACGGAGAGCAACTTGCTAAGGTTCATACATAGGCAACATTTCAAAAAGAAGATATTATTTCCTTACAACTTCAGGTAAGACTGTAACTGATGAGTTACTCGATGTTAGTTGTAACTGATGAGTTACTGATGTATATAAACATGTGCGCAGCTTCCATTACATTCTGCTAATCATTGAAGTTGAATCTGGAAGAGTTGAACTCCACGACTCATTGGATACACCCGAAGAGAAGTACCAAATCATTAAAGATGTGCTCCAAAGGTAATTTCAATCATTATCGCACTATATCGATCTCTTTTGTTCATTTCCCGAGATATCAAGTAATTAATAACTCATTTTTTTTTGCCGGGCAGGATTTGGAAAAGTTTCATCAAGAGGACACATGGTGTATTTAAAAACGAGCTTAGTTTTCATCAAGTCAAGGTAAGTAGTACGAGCTAGGTCGGCGCATCTCTTTAATTCTAATTTCAATACCATTATATCATGCTTGAGTATTATTTTATTGAATTCTATTCTCGTAAAGTGCGAGAGGCAGCCACAGGGGACCCATTTGTGTGGATACTTCGTTTGCGAGTGGATTCGCCAGGAGGTCAGTGAGCGGAACGCAAGGAAATTTTTAGAAGTACGTGAACAAATATATTCATAATTTTATTTTATTACCATTGTTGAGTGTCATTCATATTTATTGTTATGATGATTGATATTCATATTGATCTCCTTCTTTTATAGTTGGATGAAATGCAGAGTAAACTGCAACCAAAGGAGCGCTTTATAGTGCTTCAAGAGGAAATTACGGGATTTTTGGTGGAGCACGTCATAAACCCTAAGGGAAAATACAATGGCACCAAGTAGACGAGGCTCTAGTCCCGGTTGTGCCCTCCATGTAATCAAATAGACGGGCTCTAGTCCCGGTTATGATCTCCATGTGTAATCGAATAGCTAGACGGGCTCTAGCCCCGGTTGTGATCTCGCTGTAATTAATTAAAATTTTGATTTATCATAAAGAATAAATTATATTTTTATCAGATATATATTTCTTTTATGAACATTTTGATATTCTATATGTATTTTTCTGTTTTGTAATTAATTAACCATGTTTTTTGCAATATTGATCATAGTTTTAAATTTAAGATTTGGCGGAAAAATAAAAAAAGGGAGAACCAGAGGCTGCCACGGGGGAAGAACTCTAGTCCCGGGTCGTATTACGAACCGGGACTAGAGGTCCTCGACCACGCGCGGAGGAACGGGCCACGTGGGGGAACCTTTTGTCCCGGGTCGTAACTGACCCGAGACTAGAGGGTGGGGGCTCTAGTCCCGCTTCCGTAGTCTCGGGTGGGCACCCGGGACTAGAGGTCCTCCCCACCCGGGACTACAGGCTTTTTCTCCACTAGTGTAGTACTTTGTTGTTGAAAAGAAGCAACTATTATTATCCGCGGTCAAAAGCTTCACTCTTCTTCTTCCGTGACGGTGAAGGATTTGGGTGCTTGATAGTTGCGGTGAAGGCAGTATTACCATTTATATCCTTCTAGTTTTATGTTGATTGTATGCGTTCCAAATATATATCCTCACTATTATTATAAATACAAGTAATGTATGTGTACGGACGTACATCGTAAAAAAAAGGCTTCACTGAGTATGTGAAACCCTATGTGATTGGCGACTGCGAAAAAACTGTTGTGATATTTTACACACACTAAAAAAAAAGAACGAGCCGTTTGGCGAACTGATTGCTAGAACTATGGCGCAAGTAAACAATACTCTGCCACATTGTTGGAGTATCTGAAATGCCCCATTGTGGTAAAGATCGACCTTGAACTCATCCATTGCTAATTAATTGCAGCCACCGCCGCTAGCTACACCCTTGCGACGGAGATCTTCACTGTCGGAAGCGACCAAAAGTGGCGTGGCGTGATGTGAAGGACACATCACCGTACAGAGACATGGGCGCATGCTTCCACAAATTAAGCAACGCAAATACGTACGGAAGGCTCCTCGGCCACGTGATGGGGCCATTGCTATGGACAAAGCTAAGGCAGACACAGCTAGGGGCAGATCCGGCCGGGAGAGATCAGATCCGGAAATTACGGATCTAATACGTTGGTACACCATCATTACCATCACACTGTACGTAGCATACATACACAATTGGTTTACACACTTGCAAATACAGTACTAAGATTTTCTAAAATACAAAATGGTAGTCGATGATTTTTTGAAGAAGATATTGGATGGTTGCTTAATTTGGAACATGCAATTGGTAGCTTACCTTGATTCTTGATATGCTCTGCCCTCTGGCCTCTGCTTAGTCACCTCCTGAGTCCATGTAAGCATTGCAGGCATGAGCGGATAGTACCCTAGCTAGGCAGTACTACTCGACAAAACAACGTTGTACAAACAGATGGATCTGTCGACCAATCAACAAAAACCTAGCTAGCTAGCTAGAGCCTTGTGTGGCTACCATGAATGTCAGGCCTGATGATGATCACTTCACCGTCTTCCGTACGTTCGATCCTCTCAGATTCGACACCTAGCTAATTAATTAAGCTAGCTCCAGCTAATCATTAGCCAATATCTACTAAGCCAGCTCCATCACGCACTCGCTGATTTCCACTCGATCTGTTTTCGGGTAGCCCAACAACATCGACCTAAGCTTGATGGTCGGCCGTCTCCTTCGCCGTATGGCCTTCACGTGTGACTAATTAGCTTCCTGCTGCACGGAGTGGACGTCGGTCGAAAAGGACTCATCAATGCAATCCCGTTGTTCCTGTCTATTAGTTTTTTTTTTTTTTTGGCGTGCGCATGTCATTTACAGCAAATACATAATCAATTTGTGTAATTGTAAAATTTCGTGACGGAAATTCAATGTGCAATTTGATTGTTTTTATCATGTACGGACCTAGCGATGATCTAAGGGGGAAAGCAATTTAATATACAATGAAAATGACCTAATAATATATAGTCTGTAAGGACTCGAACTCTGTAGCATGACTTTTTTTTTTCATCTTCTTTTATTTGGTTGTGTGCATCCGTCGGGCCTTTAGGGCTTTGCGTTGTTACAAAGACTGGGTGTAATTAGCATCTTCATATTAATATATACTCTTTATCGAAATAAACCTAAAAAACATAAAAGTTAAAAATAACAGGAGAACCCCAATTTCAGTGGCACAACGGTCGGCTATAGAAAGATTTATACCTTCCACTCGGCGGGAGTACGCCGTCGTCATCCTCTGATACGACATGTTCTGAGACAAAACACCAGACGGCAAATCTGGCCGGAGAGGCGGTAGAAAATGACCGACTCTGGCCGGATACACCTAGCTCCAGTGGGGTTCTTCTTCGATCTCTACTCCTTGGCCACCTCCTACCCGGTGAGACCAGATTTGGCCGAAGAGGAGGAGGACGAGGATTCATCATGCCTTGACACGATGGATGATCTCTCTCATTGGGATACGACGCGAGAGACAGGTAGGTAGCCATGACCGCTGACACCGAACTACGTCAATGTGTGAGGAGAGAGTGAGGGGTAGGGTTTTCTATGACGGTTACAGGGCTGTATATAGAGCCATGAGACTTTGACAATGCTCTATTATCGACCATCATTAAAACAGAGATACTTGAGATATGCAATTATCTTTTTTGTAATATATTGGTAACTGTCATTCTAAAATAACGATGGCTGATGTGAGCTCAGCAGAGGCTGCCCATTTCTAGCAGACCTTGTCAGCCACATGCAGTTACACATAGCCTTCTTGTTGTCATTTCCAATGGGGGGTATCCTTAGCGTCGCTCTGTACTAGTGTGCTCACACTGCACCCACAACCGGCAATCGCATGTCGGCCACATCCCTAGAGCACCATTGTCTAGTTGGGCGTGGATTACCTGCACATGCTCGTCGTTCCTAGGTCATTCCACAAGGATTTGAATCACTGACTGCAAATCCCACTGTCGCGTTTCATGGCGCATTCAGTACGCCGGTGGCAGGTGGTGCGACGAGTGGGTGTAGGTTGTGAAGCACATAAACACCAAGGTGGTTCTCGCAAAGACCGGAAGGACATCGTCCNAAATACATGCATTGTATAGCTTGTACCTTGATGTTCAACTTCTTAGTTCACTTCGCACCAGAAATCCCACTCTAAATGCTGCAAATATTTTGACAAAGTAGCTATCGACTCTAGTGCATGCTGTTCTTTGGTTGCTCTAAAGAGAGGAGAGAGCAGCGACAGAGGAGTGAGCTGAGCAGCATCTGCATGTGATATAAAGAGTCACTACAGGAATAGACGGCTATGCCGACGGCAAACGCACAGGCCAATTTGCCGTCGGCATAGCTTGTGCCGACGGCGGCCATCGGCGTATTGCCTCGTAGGCATAGGGCCGTTTGCCGTCAGCGTAGAGAAAGACCGTCGGCGTAGGCTATGCCGACGGCAAAGCCGTCGGCGTAGATTCCGTCGGCATTTTGTTTTCCAAAATTATTTTTCCCAAAAAAAATTAAAAAATAAAAATTATTTTTTTTTCAATTTTTTTCAAATTATTTGTTCCAATTGTTTTTTCAAATTTTGAATTTTCCAACTTTTTTTTTTCAAATTTCGAATTTCCCACTTAGCCACACACTTAATCTCAATCTCAGGTCAAAGTACTTACCTTAGTCAAACTTCCCGTTCGGTCACCCATCCTCAGATTGCTCCAGCCCAAGCACGCTTAACTTTTGAGTTCCTTCCAAATTAGCTTCTAAATGAGATGTTAGAACTTACTGATATTGTCGGCACAGTGGAAACCAGGGTACCACGGGCCGGCCTGCCAGGGCCCACAAGATTCTTTGGATGATTTTTGCTAAGGACCAGGCTCTCCAAGCCTGACGAGCTTCGCGAGGATTTCTCCCCTCGCGAAGGGTTTTTCCTCGCCAAGGGTTCTTTCCCTTGGCGAGGGATCGCCCCTCGACAAGGCGTCTCCGACGCCGCCCGCAATTCTGCTAAGGACCAAGCTGAAGGGCTTGGCGAGGCTTTTCGCCTCGCGAAGCGCCTTCCTCGTGAAGCCATCTCTGCCCCCGCGGCAGAGCGCACATGGGCTCTGCGCCATGTGCAGAGTGACGCGCGTGCCTCCGCGCGATGACGACAACACCGCAGTTGCCGTTTCCATGTATAAAGCAGTCAACAAAGCGGAGCCAAGCAAAGCGGACAACGAGTATTGCCTCTTTGGTGACAAGGGAACAGTCTGCAGCTACGCTCCAAGGACGACGTCACCATGGGTCACCTCCCACCTCGGCAAGCGCCAGCCCACTGTCCAGCTGGTCGGTGCCCCTTTTCAGCTTTGGTGACGCCGTTCCCCTGCCGTGGACCGCGTCCACGATCTTTACCTTTATGGTAGACCTCACCTTTACGGTGCACCGCGCCTCCTCCTTCGTCGCCATGTGGTAGCCCTTCCCGCCCAAATGTTTGGGCAGAAGAGGCCCAGGACGCCTATAAAAGGAGGGGGAGCACGCCCAAGCAAGGGGTTCGGTCTTGGAGTCTAGCAGCCTACCCAAAAACCCTAGATCTAAAGACTAGCAAGTAGCCATTGTTAGCCGCCTCGAGCTCGACAAGCTCTCCTTGTACTGTAAACTCTCCAAGCAGTGCAATACACCATAGCAGGACGTAGGGGTTTTACCTCCACAAGAGGGCCCTGAACCTGGGTAATACCTTGTGTCAATCTCTGCAGTGTCGTCCGCCGCGAGCCTGACGAGCACCGTCGCCGGAGCACGTTGTGGATTGTTTGACTCCGTGTTCAGCCCCTTACACGATACCTTGGAGACACCCCTAGTTTCTGGGGACAATCTCCGACAGATATTAGTATCCTATCAACCATATTAACCTATGGGTTATGATGTTACACTTTTTATTATTTAAATTTTGAAATTTTATTTGAATAAATAACAATGATTATGTAATAATATTTTTTGAATAAATAACAATAAAATTTATTTTACTTTATTTTCTCCTTTTTACTTAATATGGAATAATTAATATCTTTAAATCCGTAAATCAAAATTTAACAAATAAAATGTCTAAATCGATTAGAAAAATGAGAGGAATCCAAATATGTCATCCATATCATCTTTTTCATCATGTATATGACTTTTTGCAACATATTTTTGGTACTTGCTTAATAAAAAAAGTCATTTTGACACTTTAAAAATGAAAAATGATATTTATAAACGTAATTTGAAAAAATTTAGTTCTACAACATTGTTCGTCATAACAAGACACACCTATGTGTCAAATATGGACACATTATCACAAACTATGGCACGAGAGGGTGATCATATCTATGTCATTTGACTCGAAACTTATACATGTTTATAGATGATTGACCTTTTTGTGAAGAAGTTTTTTGGTAATTTTGTTTATAAAAGGAGTCCATGCCAAATGATTTAATTTATTGAGTATTTTTTCACTTTCTTTTATTTTATTCAAAAAACGGTCAAAATAGTCGTCGTGTCTGTTCATCCAAAGGGGTCTCATTTTTGAAAACTATCGATAGTTCTGTGATACAACCACTACTGGTGAACCTTAAAATGATTTTTGTAAAATTTTCAGAGCAAACTATCACACACTTGTAGTTCAAAATTGAATTATTTTCGAAAAATAGGCATAAAGTCAATTAAATAGGCGAAATGAGGTAGAAACCGAGAAAATTACTAATATTTTTGGATTATCGATAAAATATGGCCTACTTTGTGTGAAAATTGTATATGTGCCATTTTGCACCATATTTGTCATACTTGCTTCACAAAAAATGTCATTTTTGACAATTAGAAAATGAAAAATGATATTTACAAACGTAATTTGAAAAAAATTAGTTCTGCAATATTGTTTGTCATAACAAGACACACGTATGTGTCAAGTATGGACACATTATCACAAACTATGGCACGAGGATAATCATATCTACGTCATTTGACTCGAAGCTTATACATGTTTATAGATGATTGACCTTTTTGTGAAGAAGTTTTTTGGTAACTTTGTCTAAACTCAGGTTTATCATTTTTCCTAGCAACTAGTACACATAAAAGGAGTCCATGCCAAAGATTTAATTTATTGAGTATTTTTTCACTTTCTTTTATTTTATTCAAAAAAGGTCAAAATAGTCGTCGTGCCTGTTCATCCAAAGGGGTCTCATTTTTGAAAACTAACGATGGTTCTGTGATACAACCACTACTGGTGTACCTTAAAATGATTTTTGTAAAATTTTCAGAGCAAACTATCACACACTTGTAGTTCAAAATTGAATTACTTTCGAAAAATAAGCATAAAGTCATTTAAATAGGCGAAATGAGGTAGAAACCGAGAAAATTACTAATATTTTGGATTATCAATAAAATATGGCCTACTTTGTGTGAAAATTATATATGTGCCGTTTTGCACCATATTGTCGTACTTGCTTCACAAAAAATGTCATTTTTGACAATTAAAAAATGAAACATGATATTTATATACGTAATTTGAAAAAACATTAGTTCTGCAACATTGATTGTCATAACAAGACACACCTATGTGTCAAATATGGACACATTATCACAAACTATGGCACGAGGATGATCATATCTACGTCATTTGACTCGAAACTTACACATGTTTATAGATGATTGACCTTTTTGTGAAGAAGTTTTTTGGTAACTTTGTCAAAACTCAGGTTTATCATTTTTCCTAGCAACTAGTACACATAAAAGGAGTCCATGCCAAAGGATTTCACTTTTTGAGTATTTTTCCACTTTCTTTTATTTTTCTGAAAAAATGGTCAAAATGGACCCCGTGCCATGATTTGTGATAAAGTGTCCATTTTTGACACATAGTTGCGTCTTGGTATGACAAACATTGTTGCCAAAAACAATTTTTAAAATATTATTATAAATATCATTTTCTATTTTTAAGTGCAAAAAGTGATTTTTTTTATTAAGCAAGTACCACAAATATGTTGCAAAAAGTCATATACATGATCAAAAAGATGATATGGATGTCATATTTGGATTCCTCTCATTTTTCTAATCTATTTAGACACTTTATTTGTTAAATTTCGATTTATAGATTTAAAGATACGAATTATTTCATATTAAACGGAAAACAGAAAAAAAAATCAAAGCTATACCGACGGCAAAGCCGTCGGCATAGAACCTATGCCGACGGTAGCCCCTGTGCCGACGGCAGAACCTACGCCGACGGCCGTGTCGACGGGCAGGCCTCGTCGGAGCCTATGCCGACGGCCCCGATAAAAAGCCGTCGGCATAGGGTGTGGCCGTTGGCATAGAAGCTCATTCCTGTAGTGAGTGAGAGAGCAGCATCTGCACGCCAGCGAGAGACCAACATCTGAGCAATTATTTGTTTCTTTCGGCGCGTGGAAATCAGCCCGCAGTGTAGTCACCTCGCTCGGAACTCCGCGCCGTTTGTCTGCCAGTCACGGAACCAGCGCAGTACGCGCGGACAGAAACTCCTGCATGCGGGCTGCCACGTCATCCTGTCGCCGCTGTGCGAGGCGGCACGTTCCAGCTCAGCGTGCCGCCACCGGCAGAGGCGGCAGGGCCCGCAGGTTCCCGTTTCCCGTTTCGTCGAGTAGGCAGAATCCGTCCCAGGACGTGCCGCCTCCGACCGTGGCGGCAGGTGCCACGTGTCGCCTGGGGAGCATGCCGCCACGGTAGTTTTGACATTTCACTCGAGAGGTGGTCTTTTTTGCCATTTCATTCGAGCAAGTGGTCTGATATGTCAAAAATTCAGTATGTATACACTCAGTGATGATGGGACAGTTAGTGGAAGGCTTTCTCACATGTGCTTGACAAGTAGGGACGCCCACCACGATGACCAAAACAAAGTGTAGCTGTACGTGCTTCTTGCAAATTGATAAGAGAGGCATCACTGTCCTAGCACTGACGAGCATAGTCTAACAGATAGACTGTACCTACTATTATGTGGTGTCATCTTCAGCACCAATGGATGTGTCGTGCTGGAGATTTATGAGAGCAAGCTAAGAAAAACTCATCAGACCAAAATTCCCATATAACTCTTGTTTTCACTTTTAGAAACAAGATTAGACCAGCTGAGTAACAGGAACACCGGTCCCTTGCCACAAAACCTGGAAAATCAGTTACATGGAAATTGAACAGGAAACTAAATAAGGATGCTGACACATAACCACCTGGATACTTACACTTCAGACCTGGCTCCTGAGTTTGCTCCTCACTCTCTTTTGGTACATAACACCAAAAAACTTTTATTCTTAGTTCAGCAGTATACAAGAGCAAATTGACACAGTGTGCTCGTTTCACATAGTTGCAAAATCAGCCATCACTCCGAAGTGAAAACCCATTTAGCTCCGGAATCGTCGAACTGTATGGCGAAACAAAAGAGAAGCCTAATTCAGTGGTGCTTGTGGTTCACGAAGAGCATGGGTATTCGGAAGCTACAGTGAAGGCCTGTTAGTAATGTATACACTCGTGATGATGGGACACAGTTAGTGGAAGGGTTTCTCACATGTGCTTGACAAGTAGGGACGCCCACCACGATGACCAAAACAAAGGGTGTGTTTGGTAGCCTGTATCAACTTGGCAGGGCTATCTCACCTCATACAAGCTGACCTGGGCCGGGTTGGACTGAGAAATATCACTGTGTTTGGTGGCCTGTATGATCTGGGCTGGGTTGGGATGAGACGCTGTTTGGTAGGCTGTATGTACTGCGCCACGATAAGAATAGGATCCAGAAAATTAAAATTACAAACAGGTCCAAATGCTTACATAAAGGACCTTGAACAAAATTAAAAAAGCAATCAGGTCCAGAACAAAAAGCAATCGAGTCCTAAACTGTGGTGGTCGTCTCCGGTGGTCGTCTCCGGTGCGAGGAGGCAGCGGCGCGACGAGGCGGCGGTGGTCTCCGGTGCTAGGCGGCGGGCCGGCGGCGGGCTGGGCGGCGTTGCGCGAGGCGACGAGGCGGCGTGGCGGCGCTGGAGACGGCCGGCCTGGGTGGCGCGCGCGGAAGCAGCGCGGAGGCGACCGGCCTAGGGCGGCGTGCGGAGGCAGCGCGGAGGCGGCGGCCGAGCTGGGCAGCGGCGCGCGGGGCGGCGGCGCACGGGGCGGTGGCGACACGGGGGGCTGGGCGGGACACCGGCGCTCGTCTTCGTCGGGACGCTTGCGCTCATCTTCGGCGGGACGCTAGCGCACGGGGCGGCAGCGTACCAACCACACCGCCGCGGCTGAGCCCGCGCCGCCGTCGGGGCCGGCCGGACATGGCCGTGTCCAGGCAGAGGGAGGAGAGGAGCTCGCGGGGCCATGGGGATGCATAGGGAGGAGAGGAGCTTGCAAGGAGGAGAGGAGCTCGTGGGGGGAAATGACTGACCGGGCTGGGGATTGGGGGTGCGAAGCTCGGGCGGGGCCCACGTGCGGGGTGGTTTTCTGTATGACCTCGGCCGGGTTGAGGTGCGAAGCTCGATTTGAGCTTCACAACCCGGCCAGGCTGAGGAGGTATTTTTGCATGAGCTGGGCAGGGCTGAGGGGACAAAACCGGGCTACCAAACAGCTCAAAAGTTTGAGAGCAGGGTTGGAGGGAGATTTTCCGAAGAGAGCCGGGCTACCAAACACGCCCAAAGTGTAGCTGTACGTGCTTCTTGCAAATTGATAAGAGAGGCATCGGTGTCCTAGCACTGACGAGCATAGGCTAACAGATAGACTGTATCTACTATTATGTGGTGTCATCTTCAGCACCAATGGATGTGTGGTGCTACAGATTTACGAGAGCTAGCTAAGAAAAATTCATAGGATCAAAATTCCCATATAACTCTTATTTTCACTCTTAGAAACAAGACTGACTGAGTAATAGGAACACCGGTCCCTTCTTGCCACAAAACTGAGAAAAACAGTTACATGGAAATTGAACAAGAAACTGAATAAGGATGCTGACACATAACCACCTGGATACTTGGGCCTGGCTCTTGAGCTTGCTCCTCACTCTTTTTGTACATATCACCAAAAAACTTTTATTCCTAGATCAGCAGTATACAAGAGCAAATTGACATAGTGTGCTCGTTTCACATAGTTGTAAAATCAGCCATCACTCCGAAGTGAAACCCCATTTAGCTCCGGAATCGTCGAACTGTATGGCGAAACAACTCAGAAGTCTACTTTGAGTCTATGAACCTGTTTCACACTATAATCAGTAAAATAAGTTTTATCTTGGCAAAAAGAAAGACAAGCCTACTTGGAGTCTGAACCTGCTTTACCATGTCAGTAAATTAAGTTTTCTCCGACGAAAAGTTGCTGATAACACATGGACCAACTCGACAGACAGTACAAAGATTAACCCATTCTAGGCCAAGCAGATCCAAACCATAGAACTGACGACTAAACCGTTCCTCCAGCTGGTGCTAGTTCTTGACACGACAGCAAAGCGACAGTTCCGCGACCTACCGAGGTGGCTCACGGTGATTCGTCGACAGGGACACATTCGACCACTCGAGCAGAATATGAAAGCGACAACAGGTGAGGTGAGGTTGAGGTTGGCCTGGACAGCCGGGAACGTCTGACCTGGACGGCTGGCGTCGGCACGGGATGTGCGTGCCCATCTATCCAGGCGGGGCATTCGGTCGAGCGCCTTGCGTGCAGGGGCGTGGCCGGCCGCGGGTGGGCGGCCATTGGTCCGTCCGTCGGGCCCGGCCACGCGAGGCGGACGCGGCCAGCTTCTCACGGAGCCCCACGACGTCGGCACGATCGACCACCGGCCACCACACGTTCGCCTTCTGGAAGCCGGCCAAGTCAATGCCTACTCGCTTCGCTCGCCTCGGGGAGGCCGTAGCGGTGTGACCGTGTGAGTGAGACAACGGAGGTCTTGGTCCTATACGGAAATTGACGATACCTTGGGGCTTGGCCGGTTTGGTGTCAGAAATGTTTTCGTTTCTGTCAGAAATTTTAGTAGAACTGTAGAAAGGTTCCGAGGAATCAAGAGGTAACCTAAAGAGATTTCATGTGTTTGCAAGCAAACAAAAATCACCAGTATGGATAATGATTAGTTGTACCAATAAATACTACTTGAAGATGATTGTGTGTACCATTTGTGACACCTACTGCAACTTTGTTACTACTAACATATTTCATTTTACAAAAAAAGATTTTGTAGGAAGCATTATTCTAAGCAAGCTCAACATAAATTAATATCTAATACAAGTGTGCCAATAAATATTTAAAAATGACATGATGAGAGAGATCCACGTGTATGTGTGTATATATTTCTATGGAGTATATATATACGCTTACGCTTACAACTACGACCAGGAAATGAGACTAATTAACTTTATAATCGTTAGCCATACCTAAATTCAATTGAAATACACCAGGTATTCACAATGCATTTTGAACGCGTTTTGAAATGTCAAAAAAGTTACAGAAAAAAGTTAGCGCATAGATATAACATCATATGCATTATGAAGTCGTTTCACCAAAAAGTGGTATTTTTTGTGCCCTATGTAAAAAAGAAAAACGATAAAAAAAATAAAGCTTTTCGCGAGACATTTTTTGTCTTTTTTACATAGGTAACATAAAATATCGTTTTTCCACGAAAACAACTTTATGAACACATCGAATATGAAGATTTATCCGCCAAATTTTATTTCTAATTTTTTTGATATTTCAAATTTTCCTTTTTAAATACCGGGTGCATATGCACCTGGTGCCAAAGTGGATTTTCCTGACATAACAATATTTGCTTAGAATGAGAACCGACTACGTGCAATTGGTAGCTGTGTTCAAAAGAAGTAGCAATAGGACAATAGGACAACGATATTTGGATAATAGATTACTATAAAAATGTTCCTAGGGTTTCAAGAAAATGACCACCTTTGAGTTTCTCCAATGAATTCCATCTTGATCATTTCGTGGTCTTCACACGAACTTCATCATGATCTATTCAACTTGTTGTTGAACTCAATCTTGATGCCTCGAAGTTTATTTCATTTGCATCTTCTTGATGATAGCATAATCTTATCTAGAACTCAATGAACTTGATGTATATCTTGATTTTGATGGCATTCACGCAGAATCCATTATATATACTTAATGCATCACATATGGAACATATCTTCATTCATATATATCTTGATCAAACCCTTGTCCATAGTTAGGATTTTTTATCCATTACTAAATCTCACCACATATATTTATCTTAATCAAACCCTTGGTCCATAGTTAGGACTGTGTGGCATTGGTTGATATATCCAAAAGAAGTAGCATTGGGATAAGGAAATTTGGATAATAAATTGCTAAGACAACATACTCCTGCCATTACAAACAAATACACAAGGTTTGAAACATGGACACAACCTCCAATCTCAAATGTGCAGCTTTAAACGTTATGTTTTATATAAATACTTTGGTAAAACTAAGTAACTATAAAACATTCTCACGTGTAGTTGCATATGACCATGTGGACCAACTTTAGTCCCGCCATATCTAGAAAAATAATAATTTTCTTCTCATGTTTCTCACACTAGTAAAAGATAATATACAAACACAACATCAATTAGGAGTACCTAATACAACTGAACCAAGAAATATTTGAAGCTGAAATGATGAGAATGATCCACACATTTGTATTTATTTCTATAGGGAGTATGTGCTTATAGTTACAACTGCGGACGAGAAATGATAGATAACTTTAGACATATTTGAATTCAGTTGAAATATCAATATTTTAAAAAAAAAGGAGATGAAACTTTGTGCAATTGATGGATATGTTTCAAAGATGTAGCAATAGCATAACAACACCTAAATAACAAATTGTTAAATCATATTATTTCCATTCCAAAAGACTAACGACGTCTAAGACATGAACCAACCTCTAGTCTCCAGAATTCAATTTTGTTGCTATCCTACATGAATACTCAGGTACGTAAGTAATTATAATTATTTATATGAGAAGCCCGACGATAGTTCATCGTTTGTTCAGTTGTGATAATCATTTTGGTTAGTTAATCGCAGATAAGACTTTGTCACTTTGACGACACACTTATAGGATATCATATATTTTGGACTTATTTAGTAACTCGGAACGAAGAATGCGAATAATGAATATGTAGTCCAGTAGGTTGTTGTGCATCATTTAGAAACAAATATATAATAGCAGTATAGTAAGATAAAATGTAGATGAGTAAGAGGCAAAATGGGAAATCGGACATGTTTCAACACACACATCTTTTTGGATAATAAATATGTTTATCTTCTCATGCGAATTCCAATCATTTGAGAACTGAAAGTTTTATGTTCGGCACCAAAATTCATGTTGACCTTAGAAAAAATTAGGACATTTAGGATGTATGCGGGCGCTTTTATTTGGTTTGCGTGGGATGCGACGCTTAATACATTACAATAAGTGAATATGGTGTGTCCAAAGAAAATGAACATAGACCATAGACATTTGGAGGCAAGAAAGTAATAGATAGTGTGGAGGAAATTGACACATTTAAATTGGTCAAGTGCCTCAATGTGGACGCAAGGAAAACAAGTAGAACCGAGGTAGTACTACGAGAATAATGGGATCACAAGTGGTACAATTTTTATTATCACGAATGCTACTCTGTGGCCCCGGCCGGGGTGGATGATTGGATCGGGAGGTGGTGCCATGGGTTTAACTCGATGGCAGCGACGCACTTCCGGATAAGCAGCCAGCTCAGCTCCCATTCCATTCCTTCTGTTTGTTTAGTCTCTCCTCAAGATCCACGGCGACGACACCTAGCTGGAATAAACGTAAAAGACGGACCCTATTTTCCCAATTTCTATACAGAGTCATCGTCGTCACGGAAACCGATCTAGAGAATTGTTCCGATACCCTGCCGAAGGAGGGAATCAACACCGGAGATATCTACACCAACCTTGACATCTCCATGATGATCTCTATGGGTTCATAGAAGTAGCTAGATGGTTATCTCTCCTTCATGTTCTTCACTACAATGGTCGTGAGCTGCCTAACATGATCAAGACCCGTCCGATTTTGTTGCTCGTATTGCTGTGCCTGCTGGGCTATGATGAATTGTGATGATCAGATTGTGCATGTTATCTATATTATGAGATTGCTTTATTTACGTTCTTATATGTTCGCTGATTTATATGGTTGCTTTGACCAAGTAGTTGTTTAAATCTCCAAGAGAGAGTATATGTTCGATAGTGGGTTCTTGCTCCTTCATCTCTGGGCTCGAGTTTACAAAAACAACTAAGGGTAAGGATGTGTTGTTGATACTAAGGGTAAAACAACGATGTTTATTTCAACTTATTGATAATGAATGTTGCTTACATCATGTATAATGTTTAATGCAATGGATATTGTTTTCAAATCAATACTAAGAGTGGCAAGCATAGAAGTGCACATGAAGTGGAGTATTAGTTATAAATGCGGTACCGGAGTGCGGTCTACATACGTTTGACGTGATGCCTACATGAATATTTGCCTTGTTCATTCTATCATAATACAATGATCATAATTATGTCAATTGCTTAGTTGTAATTTTTTTACCCAATAATGTTTTATTATTTATGGAGATATACCACTTGTGAAACTATGCCCCCAGTCCTTTCTTTCACATTGATTACAAACTCGTTCTACATTGTCCCGTTTTGTTACTATTTGTGTTTTAATATTGTTTTCACAGCATACGTTTAATCCAAAAAAAACAAGACGGAAAGTCTGACAAACTTCCTGCAACATTGGGGACAAGGTGTTTATTGTGCTGTGTGCAGGTTCTACGCCAAACTCTGTGGTGTCTTTTATTCTTACTGGTTCGATATACCTTGGTTTTGATGTTGTTCTACATCAACCCTGCTCTTGGGGTGTCCCAACTCTGCCATCAACAAATTTATGGCGTTGTTGTCGAGGAACGAACAAACGCACACACACGAAGATTCTCTCATCAACACACCATCATGGTTTTATCTCACATGGTAAGAGGCGTGTATGGCTTAGATTGGTGACGCACATATGGACTGAAACTACCCCATACGCTGACATGTGACCCATAGAGAAGCAGGGCATGCGAACAACCGAGGAACGCTAGCAAGCATGGCCTGGATAGCTTTGGACACTCAATCCAACGGCCCTAACAACATGTGGGCTGAGAAGTGCCCTAGCTCTAGCAAGGATGTAATCTCTAGATTTCGATTATAAAAAATATATTTTATACTAATCATCATTCTCCTACTATTTAAAGGTATGCAAGACCAACAGATATTTGAACACGACATGATGAAGGGGATCCACATGTCTATGTTTATCTACACAAGGAGTACACAATTAGCGTTACAACCGCGATTTGGGAAATGATACATAACTTCATTCATAATAAATACAGTTGAAATAACAATGTGAAGTTCGATCAACTAGATGAGGATTGATAGAAGATTGCCAAATTTTAACCAAACTAGAGCAACTAGGAACTGAAGCAACATGGAAACAAACTAGATCTAGCAACAAGATGCAATAAAGTAGTTATGCAAGAAGTAAATATATACCTGCGAAGACATGGGATATATCTTGAAGTTCAGTTTGTTGGCAATGATTCTACATGTTAGTTAAGAGGCTACTAGAAGAATCTTGATGTTTTACTAGAGGAGGGTAAATAGGCGATTTAAAACTCTTTATAGTACTCATCAGATAGCCCCTATTCATAGTACAACTATCAAAGCTATAACCCGGTCTCACACCAAGCATCCTGAGACGGGTAAAACTAGAAAACTCTAGCAAATGCATACAGTAGCATTGCTAATGTAACTTGAACTCGATGATAACGTTCATGCTTGACTCAAGTTTGAACACTTCACTTAATCAGGGTTACTTGGTGAGGAATCTCAATTTGCTCATGGGAAAGCTTCATTTAGTCACATGTTCATAGTGACCAAACGGATGACAAGATTCAGGAATATAAATCCATCGGGGCTGCTTATCTTGAACTTGCGCTTCTTAACCTTGTTGAGCATCTCCATTTGATGTCATCCTCACATGGGTTATATGAAATATTCTCTTTCGATGCAAGACCTCGAGTCTCTGGGATCTAATTTTGTTGCTATGCTACATGAATACCTAGGTAAAATCAAGTAATAAATATTTTTATGAGAAATCTGACGATAGTATTTTCTTTTGATCAATTGTGATAATAGTTTTAGGTATTGGTAACCGAAGATAAGAGTTTGACGACACGCTTATATGATATCATGTATTTTGGACTTCTGTAGAAACTCGGAACGATGAATGGGAACATTCAATATGTAGTCCAATAGGTTGTTTTGCAACATTTACAAAACAAATGTATAAGATAAGTAAGATAAAATATAGATGGGTAGAGGTAAAAAGGGAAATAAATCATAATACATCTTGCAATACTCACGTGCACCTTTGTGGATATAAAATATGTGTATATTCTCATGTGAAAATGCAGTCATCCGAGAACGGAAAGTTTCAAGTCCACAAGCCAAATTCATGTCGAACTTATGAAAACTATGACATTTTGCGCGAATGTGGCGTTTTTCGTTCGTTTGCGAGGGGCGCGGCACGTGATACGACAAAATGAATATGGTGTGTCCAAAGAAAAATAACAATCATCATATATTTGGAGGCAAGAAAATAATAGCTAGCTAGTGTGGAGGAAATTGACACATTTAGCTTGGTCAAGTGTCTCAATGATGTGGATTCAAGAAAAATAGTGCGGGGTAGTAGTACTATGGGATCACAAGTGGTACGAGTTTTATGGTCACGAATGCTGCTCCGTGGCCCCCGGGGGTTGGATGATTGGATCGGGACGTGGTGTCATGGGTTTAACTCGATGGTAGCGACACACTTCCGGATAGGCAGCTCAGTTCCCGTCCCCATTCTCTAGTTTAGTAGTATCCTCGAGATCCGCGGTGACGACGCGTTGCCGGAGAAACCGGGCCCACGATCATCGCCCCTGACGTGCACACCGCGTGGGCGCTAGACAAAATCGGGAAAGACTCTACAGCTCCAGCCGTATATCACCGCTCGATCGGATCGGATCTCCTCTCCCCGTTCCCGTTCTCCTCTTTTACCAGGCTGCTCCTCCTCCTCCTCCCCGGCGAACGGTGGTTCGGACCGGTAAGCCCCTCTCCCTCTCTCACCCCGGCTCCGGCCATCCTCTCCCTCCTGCTAGCTCGACGCTTAAGCTTAGTGGTAGTGCCGTGCGTGCCGCTGCTTCTCCCGGCCAGATCCGCCGGTTTCGTCTCCCGCTTGCCGCTGTCTGTCGGTGCGTGCGTTCCCGCTTCCTTTCGTTACTGCTGCGCCTGCGCTGCTGTGGCCTGTGGGCTGCGGCTATGGTGGCGAGCTTGCGCGGCTTCCGCGCGCGCGCTCTCGGTCTCTGCCGGTGGCCTCGGTCCGCGCGCTCTCCTTGTCCCCTTTCCGTTTGCACCTAGCTAAACCGCTCCCCTGTTTCTGCGTGTATTTGTGTTGTGCAGCCTGCAGGCAGGTTTGACTGTTAGCTCGTAGGAGCCGGTCGCCATGGCTCAGATCTTGCTCCATGGCAACCTCCACGTAACCATCTTCGAAGCGTCGGAGATCGCCAACCCCGGCCGCGCCAGCGGCGGCGCCCCCAAGTTCATCCGCAAGGTACGCTTCGTTTTTTCTTCAGTTTTTTTTTTCCTTTCAGTCCAAGCCGGATCGCATTACTGCATAGAAAAATAAATGGTACAACTGTGATAAGTATCAGTAGTAAAAAAAGAGGCAAATGGTATACCTGAAAATGTAAGAGAATTGCTGCATTTTTTTAATCCGGTGTCACTGCTAAAGTTGGTCATGCCATGTGCCTACCACAGTTGGTAGTTTTTCCACTAATTTAAAGGCTGTCCTGATCACGATCGCTTATTCATTTGACTGAATTGCTGGTCTGGATCCACAGTCCGATGTATGTAATGTGTGTTTTGTAACCATGTCCGCGGTATGACTCTTTAAGTGTTCTGACACGTCGAACTTATATCTTGACAGTTTGTGGAGGGGATTGAGGACACCGTGGGCGTCGGCAAAGGCTCCTCCAAGCTATACGCCACCATTGATCTCGAGAAGGCTCGTGTCGGGCGTACCAGGATGTTAACCAACGAGTCCGTGAACCCTCGCTGGTACGAGTCGTTCCACATCTACTGCGCGCATCTTGCTGCCGATGTGATCTTCACCGTCAAGGCCGACAATGCGATCGGGGCGGCCCTCATCGGGCGGGCATACCTGCCTGTCCAAGAGCTTCTGGACGGTGAGGAGATTGATAGGTGGCTCGAGGTCTGCGACAAGGAGCGGCAGCCTATTGGTGATAGCAAGATCCACGTGAAGCTTCAGTACTTTGACATCACCAAGGACCGCAACTGGGCCAGAGGTATCAGGAGTGCCAAGTATCCCGGTGTTCCTTACACCTTCTTCTCGCAGAGGCAAGGGTGTAATGTTAGGCTGTACCAGGATGCTCATGTCCCGGACAACTTCATTCCCGAGATTCCGCTTGCGGATGGTAAGAATTATGAGCCTCACAGATGCTGGGAAGATATCTTTGATGCCATAAGCAATGCTCAGCATTTGATTTACATCACCGGGTGGTCTGTGAACACTACAATCACCTTGATTAGGGACACCAACCGCCCGAAACCTGGAGGAGATGTCACCCTTGGGGAGTTGCTCAAGAGGAAGGCCAGCGAGGGTGTACGGGTCCTTATGCTAGTGTGGGATGATAGGACCTCGGTTGGCTTGCTGAAGAGAGATGGCTTGATGGCCACACATGATGAGGACACTGCAAACTTCTTCAGGGACACCGACGTGCACTGTGTTCTGTGCCCCCGTAACCCTGATGATTCAGGCAGCATCGTTCAGGATCTGCAGATCTCAACTATGTTCACTCACCATCAGAAGATAGTGGTTGTTGACAGTGAAATGCCAAACCAGGGCTCTGAGCAAAGAAGGATACTCAGCTTCGTTGGTGGCATTGACCTCTGCGACGGAAGATATGATACTCAGTTCCATTCTTTGTTTAGGACACTAGACACTGTCCACCATGATGACTTCCACCAGCCTAACTTTGGGACTGCATCCATCACCATGGGTGGCCCGAGAGAGCCATGGCATGATATCCATTCGCGGCTGGAAGGGCCAATTGCTTGGGATGTTCTGTACAATTTTGAGCAGAGATGGAGGAAGCAGGGTGGCAAAGATATTCTCGTGCAGCTCAGAGATCTTGCTGATATAATTATCCCCCCTTCTCCCGTCATGTTCCCAGAGGACAGAGATGGATGGAATGTTCAGCTATTCAGATCTATTGATGGTGGCGCTGCATTTGGCTTCCCTGATGCCCCCGAGGAAGCTGCAAGAGCTGGGCTTGTGAGTGGAAAGGATCAAATCATTGACAGGAGCATCCAGGATGCATACATAAATGCCATCCGGCGGGCAAAGGACTTCATCTACATTGAGAACCAATACTTCCTTGGAAGTTCCTATGGCTGGAAAGCTGATGATATCAAGCCTGAAGATATTGGTGCTCTGCATGTGATTCCCAAGGAGCTTTCACTGAAGATTGTCAGTAAGATTGAAGCTGGCGAACAGTTTACTGTTTATGTCGTGGTACCAATGTGGCCTGAGGGTGTTCCAGAGAGTGCATCTGTACAAGCAATTCTGGACTGGCAGAGGAGAACAATGGAGATGATGTACACTGACATCACACAGGCTCTCCAAGCAAAGGGAATTGAAGCAAACCCCAAGGATTACCTCACTTTCTTCTGCTTGGGTAACCGCGAGGTGAAGCAGGAAGGGGAATATGAACCCCAGGAGCAACCAGAAGGTGACACTGATTACGCCCGTGCTCAAGAGGGTAGGAGGTTCATGATCTACGTTCACACCAAAATGATGATAGGTACTCCTTCAGCTCTCTCTAATCTTTCGGCTGCATTATATTTTAATATCAAGTTTTTGAATGGATCGCATGATTTTATTTCTAAAGCATGCATTGTCTACATCTGTTCATCCTCACAATTCGTTCATTGGAAAACTGATAGCAACTCGTAGTCAGGATCCTTCCAATAAAGATCAAAGTCGATCATTTTTTTCAAATTAGAAAGGTCAAGTATCTAAAATGCACTTGACATCTTACGACTCATATTTTCTTTGAAGATTTGCATTCTTTATCTTGATTTATTTCTTAAAGTGAATCTTGACAAACTATCGCTGGTTAGTTGCTCCTGTTGGCAAATCATTGAACAACTGATTATGTATTCCTGCTGTGTGGATGGAAAGGATCCAGCTATTGGTCAAGCTAGTAACTTCACTTGTTCCATTTTTCAGTTGATGATGAGTACATCATCGTTGGGTCTGCCAACATCAACCAGAGGTCGATGGACGGTGCCCGGGACTCTGAGATTGCCATGGGCGCATACCAGCCGTACCATCTGGCAAACAGGCAGCCTGCCCGGGGACAGGTCCACGGCTTCCGGATGGCGCTGTGGTACGAGCACCTGGGCATGCTGGACGACGTGTTCCAGCACCCGGAGAGCCTCGAGTGCATCCAGAAGGTGAACAGGATGGCGGAGAAGTACTGGGACATTTACTCTAGCGATGACCTGGAGCAGGACCTCCCAGGCCACCTGCTGAGCTACCCCATTGGCGTCACCAGCGACGGCGTGGTGACAGAGCTGCCAGGGATGGAGTTCTTCCCCGACACCAGAGCCCGCGTCCTCGGCGCCAAGTCGGACTACCTGCCCCCCATCCTCACCACATAGACTGCTGCCACGCTTCCCCGGGCTTGTCAAGATCGGTTTGGTGGTGTTCCTTTTGGTGATTCAGAACTTTCAGAAAATAGCATGTTGTTATAGCTGTGAGAAAGTAATAAGCGCTTGCGCTGTGCAGGGTTTGAGAACACACAGTAGGACTAGGGGGGTTTGCTGTGTTGCCACGAACCTATTGTAAGATAAAAGACTTGGATATTGGACACGATTTCTGTTGGTTGTACTACTGTTTAATCAAATTGTTAATGTTAAAGCTCGTCAACCTCAGAAAACTTAGAGAAGTTTAGCTGACATAACATGGTCCTTTAATGGGATTTTAGGCCATCTAAGCTTCAATCACCACATGTACAATACAAGAAAACCGATTATTAACACTAAACTTGTTCTACAAAGTCAAAGTGAGGAACTACACCCATGTCCAAAATGGCAGACTGAAATCAACACCACACAGGAGGTATTACCAATTGATCAAATAAACCTCACAAGCCTCAACACCTCTTCATACAAACTAGCAAAGATGACAAGTGAGATGCATTTCAACCTGGAGGTCATGCCCAACTGGAACATATAGATAGTCGAGTACAAAATTTCGGTCCATCCTTTTCGGCACCATTTGCCTCATGTGGATGTGACAACACTAGCCAGCTACCTCATACTACAACACACGCTAATGATAACTGATAACAAGATCATGATTGCCCTTTCTTGGCAAACCGCTGCAAGGCTTTCGGCAGCTCGGCCTTATCGTCGACCCGTTGTTTCTTGTCGGGCTGCCCACCGATTTCCTTGTACTGATCCAGCAAAGGCCTCTTGGCTCTGAGGACCACTTCCTCCTTCTTGGCCACCTTGCTGGGCTTGCTCCTACCCTTGGTCTTCTTCTTGACCTGACAGGACCAAGCCTATTCTCACAACGAAACTGACGAACAGATTCAGAGGAACACACAAACTAGCTAGGAATCAGGGATTCTATTACTTAAGAGGAGGATTACAGAGGAAGGCTTATGCCGGCCAGAACATGGCAGCAGCTAGGGTTCTAACCCAATTATAAGAGATAAGATATGACCTCCCTTGGTCAGGTTCGTGGCTTTATAGCCTTACAGGTAAATGAGAGGAAAAAGCTAAAACAAAAGGAAAACACAGCTGGGTGTAGCTTGACTGGTTGTAGCCGTCGGATTGTAGATCGACGGCCTTGGACAGCTGGGGGAATAACTGAACCTGTTGGGCGTTGCAGCTATCTTCAGAGAACACTGCAGCTTCAGAGCTTTGGGTCCTGACAATTCCCCCCTTCTAAGAACACACTTGTCCCCAAGTGTGCTGCATCATGGAGGCCTGAAGGAGATGATCCACAGCTCCATTATCCTGCTAATGAGGTTTGGATGTAGTAGACTAGCAAATATCTTGTAGTGAAGTCCCACCATTATGCTTGTAAATGTAGTCCATTGATGTGTAAAATCCATGAGGTGGGTATCAGAGTCAGGTTGTAAGGTCCTGCATACAGAAGTACCAGGATCCCATGTATCACTTTTACTCTTGGCATATTGAGTGATATTTGCCTCAAAAACATGTTGTTTCTCTTGATATGAAGTTGTCTTGAGGGTGCAAATGTGTAATACAGAAATCAAGCTCAGCACTATGCTTCTGCAAACAGCTTTCAGTTTTTCTAGTGTGAGATATGCATCTTGTGGATTTATCCAATCTGAAGTAATTAATTCATCAGGTTCCAAGCTGGGAGTATATTCTTCAAGTGACATGGTTTTTCCAAGAGTTAGTTCCATTGAAAAACTAAGATGCACTAAGCTCTCATCCCAAGTTTGGCTTGGACAATAGGCATGGTCCAAATTATGAGTGGTTTTGCTCCTTGGTAACTGAAGTTTTAAGACATGGTACACAGCCACATCCTTTTCTTCTTGAGCTATTTCCCGAGAACTCAAAACCAATCTCATGCGCACAAGAATAGTTGTTGGCATATACATTGCAGTCGAACTGAATATGCTAGTGTAGCAGTTGAGCTTTTTGAATGGTTCTGAATGTAGGAAGTCCAAAACAATTGGCAAGCCAGAACCATCTGGAGGAAAGCATTCGTAGTGGTGCACCGGAAATGACACTGTAACAAGAGTTGTGCCCCGAATTGCTTCAGGTCCATTAGATTTGGCACTAAAGTTTTGCTTAGCATCCTATCCATTAGACTCAAAATGCCTGGATCCCATACAAATTGAATGCTATGGTTTTCTTGGCCTGAAGGTACTCTGTAATAGCAGCTATGTTGTGGTACACGAATGGGCACTCCAAGTGTATCTTTGTTCAATGTTGAACTTAAAATTGTATGGTCTCCTGGGTCCAATGCGTTTCTTGTCATCAAGTACCAACCCGTCCCATTGTGTGTGTTTTGACTGCTGTTCATTTACTGATGCCTTTATGTCATCTTGTTGCTGCTTCTCAAGAGTATAATCAAACCATCAGAGGTGTAATTCAGACACGCATTGGTTTGTTCATTTTCTGGTGCCTTGCTGAAGCATTTGGGAAGATGTTCACTTTCATGTTTCAGCTCTTCAAACACCTGCATTTCCATGAGTCCATTGTGATAATCTTGCACAGTCATCGGTAGTGGCAGGCTGTGAACAAGCATCATCTCAGGACCAGTTGTGGTGTTGGTCTTGGCAGCAAACTGGGGCAGGACATGCTACAGACAATGGTGTTGTGGCACAAACATGTTCCACTGTTGAAGATGACATATGTTGAGGAGCCTTCTCCAAGTGATAATCATCTGGCAGAGTAAAGTAGATATGTTTGGTTCCATCTGTTAGGGCAACGCTTTGGCGATCGAGACTATGAAAACCATAAGGCTGTGTCCTTCCATCAAGATGTTGCTCATTGAGATGCCCAGAACAGTAGTTAGGAGCTTTACGCTCTTTTCCTTGTAAAGGGAGACTCCTGGATTCCCAAACCTGAATTGCAGCTTCCATAGCAACAGCCTCATCATGATTAACACCTTTGCTTGGTGACTTGATGGATATCTCAGAGACAATATCCTGGAACTTTGGCACCCTTGTCAAACCACCAACCAGTAGAACCTCATCAGATTGTTGCAGTTGTTGCACTTCATCCTCCTTATTAAACCATGCATGGTCCTCCCACTCTGGTGGTGTCTCTTTGCAATGAATATCATTGAAGCCATTAGAAGATTCTTTGCTTGAGGTGGCATGCCCATTGGATTCGCAATGTGTACAATGCATAGTGCCAGGATCCCAAGGTAACATCAAAGGGGTGTTTTTAATGTTCCCACACAATTCAAAATTGTTTACTGATGAATCTTGCACATTGTTGCTACAAGGAACTAGAGCTAGCACATGAGGTACCTGCATTTCAGATGGTGTTTCTTGTTTCTTATTACTCTGATGCACAAATGGTGGCTCTGGCTGTCTCATTTGAAAGGAAACAATTGTGAGGGGATTTTTCACTTGGTCATCACTTTGTGCATTCACTTCATGCACTATAGGAGTGGCCACACTTAGTGCAACAACAGGGGTACTACTGCTATCTTGAATTTGTTTCTGCTCACAAGGCCACTGGTGGAGAACTAGATCAAGGCTGCCAATTTTTGGTTCCCAAGTTGCAGATTCTTCATCCAGGCTTATGGTAGCAGGAATAAGAATGCTTTCCAACTCAAACTGCAGTTGTGTTGGGGCTTGCATCAATTTCTGCTCAAGTTGCTTGTTTTCTAGTTCATCGTGCTTGTCTTCCACACCTTCTTGCACACACGTCGAACCTGAGTATCCATCAACACTCATATTGTTCTGGGAGGGTGGCGTGGGTGTATGATCAGTACCCGTATACACCTTAGTCATTCCACAAGTGTCAATTTGTGTTAAACCCTCCAGGTCTATCTTTATTAGCTGCAAAAGCTCCAGCTGTTCTTCTAAAAACTGAGGAGCAGAATAGCCATAAAAAGTGTGCAACTCCTTAAGATTAGCATGCCTAATGTCCAGCTGACAATCATTTGGGTACAAGTATAGTCCATGTAAAACTTGCAAAGCTTTATCAGCCATCATACCATGTTCATACTCAATGAATAAAGAAGGAGATTGAGTGAGTGAATGCAGAGGAGGAGACTCAAACATTTCTGCTACTTTACCATATGCAGCAAACACTTCACAGATCACTTCCGTCGGCACAGATTGCTGTACTTGATGGATTGTCACATGAAGAACTCTGCCACGGAGGTCAGGAACCGAACTCGACAAGTGTTGTGCAGGAATACCTTCACTTTTAGGCTGAGTTTCTGCTGCAGACCTTGTGTCGAACACCTTCTGGGCAACAGTTGTAGTTCCACTTAAATCATGGAAATTCTTGTTGGACTAGCAGAATTGGGAAATTCACAACTGAACAATCTCCAACCCTTCGCTGAACCAAGCACTGCAGTACACTAACAGGGAAAACTGGGACGCACACCACCGCCACCAACGAACACGTCGCCGGGACGAGTGCAAATCGAAACAGGAGCGGGAATTTTACCAGTCCACAAGGAGCAGGACCAACCTCTTCTTTCTTCCATCTGCAGCCAAGCTTCTCCACCACAGCACTGCAGTAGCTCCATCGAGATGTGTAGGAGTTTCACCGCCGCCGTGAAGGGAGGGAGGGAATGGGATTTTACTGGAGGTCCAAACCAGTCCGCCTCCTCTTCAATTCCATCGCCCCCGAGCCCGATCCAGAGTAGATCGACTCCAAAAGCTTGTCTACCACCGCCATCACCGCCAAGGATTCGTTGGCTCTGATACCACTTGATAGGACCAAGCCTATTCTCAGAAGGAAACTGACGAACAGATTCAGGGAATCACACAAACTAGCTAGGAATCAGGGATTCTATTACTTAAGGAGGAGGATTACAGAGGAAAGCTTATGCCGGCCAGAACATGGCAGCGGCTAGGGTTCTAACCCAATTATAAGAGATAAGATATGACCTCCCTTGGTCAGGTTCGTGGCTTTATAGCCTTACAGGTAAACGAGAGGAAAAAGCTAAAACAAAAGGAAAAACCCAGCTGGGTGTAGCTTGACTGGTTGTAGCCGTCGGATTGTAGATCGACGGCCTTGGACAGCTGGGGAATAACTGAACCTGTTGGGCGTTGCAGCTATCTTCAGAGAACACTGCAGCTTCAGAGCTTTGGGTCCTGACATGACCCCAGTGTTCTTGGCAGCCTCCACTGCATCTTCGATCTCCTCCTCAATCTCCTTCTTGGTCTTCTTCTCTTTCTTCTTTGCTTGCCTTACGTTGCCGATCATGTTTGGGTTGAGCATGATAGTCTCTGGCTGAAGCTTGTTAAGGAGGGCGTGCACCTCCTTCTCCCTTCTTTGCTTGGCCGTCTCCACAGGGTTCTCAACAAAGGTGTCAAAGTTCGCCTCGCCTGATCCAGGAACAAGGATGGAAGAGAGGCCCATGGAGTGTCCAATCCCACAGATATCCTCATAAGGGCGGAACAAAACCTTACCAACCTGATGCCCCTTTACCATTCTATGCTTCATGTAAATTTTATAATCCTGGCCTCCAGAATCCCTGTATATCTCTACTAGAGAACCGTTACTGCCGGCCAGCAATCCCTTCTGGCTGAAATCCAAGGACTGAGCACGTGCAGCGTAAGAATGCACAACCTCATACTTCCTGAGATCCCAAATCTTAATCTTCCTGTCAACACCTGCAGTTGCCAACTTGCCATAAGATGACCGCCCCTCTCAAATGCAACTGCAGTCACAGGGCCATGATGGCAAAGCATTGTCACAAGTGGTTTCACACTGGTTGGCTTCCACATGGTAACTTTGCCACCAGCATGTCCAAGGCCAATGAAGGCATTGTAGGGATTTACCCGCATAACATCCGTACGCCCAAGACCTGTCCTGTAGTTTGCAATCATCTCACCAGTGCTCATATCTTGGTAGTGGAGCTGCCCGAAGCTGTTTATTGATGCCAAGAGGAAGTGTTTATACAGAAACTGAAGTTTCAGCGATTTACCATGTTCCTGTGAAACAGAAGAGTGATCACTGATTAAACACCAAAAAATAAGTTATAACAGCATTCTGGAGATAGCATATCTTTTATAAATATGCATTGGGTACAAATTGAAGTTGCAAGACCTGTCTAGTACAAAAAAGGTACAAAGCCCTCTGGCAAAAAACAACTCATATAGATTATCTATTAGGCTATCTGCACGCAGCCATTTTGTCACTCCAAAGGTTGAAGTTGTAAAAGATGTATCTGGACCAACACGTGTTGGGTGGTATTTTACTAGTTTTCCGAGTAAATCGGGGTTTATTGCGTGCTGATAAAAACAAAACTTTTGAATGTAGCTAACTTGAAAATCCATTTATATCATTAATCGGTTCTGTGGATTCATAAGAATAAAAATGAACAGAAACATTCTATTATTACGTTATTTTTCTACATACTGACTGCGAGCATGTGTAAAACTGACAGTTACAATAAATCTCCCAAAATCATCAATAACTAGGATACAGTAAACCATGAACGCAAAGGTATTCACATCATAATTACCTTTAGACAATGAATTTCTGTGCCATGACGATTATATATGTACGGATACCTGTTTCAACAATATTCTTGTGAGGAACTAAAAGAATTCACAGCAATTGTATAATAATAAGCATGATTTGGTGTGTGAAAAGGGGAAAAGGAGTTAGGGGCAGCATGCATTTACAACTGCTAAGCACCATTTCTGCATACAGTATTAAGTAGTGGCTCACTAAAGCCAAACTGTCCCAAAGTCAGACCAACAACCCGTTCCCAAGTATTGAATTCAGAAGGCAATTCTAAGTTGTGCCTACCTCGCATGTTTATGTACAAACAATTCAATAGACTGTCATAAATTAGGCTTCTTGTTCACAGATGTCATAATTAGGATGATACCCCTCAAGCTAAAGTGTACAACAACCATGTAGCGAATTTTGTAGCACAATTGGTCCACAAATCAAACCATTGTGTAATATTGGTTCTCATGTTCCGGGATCTGAGTTATAAAACTCGTTGTTTTATTTTATTTTATGTCCATTTTCATGTTGGTGTGAACTTTCTAGAGCATCAAGCCATAGTGTCATCTTCTTACGTTTTCCAAAGGCTAGAAGATGGAACACATTGATATATTTTATGAGCAATGGAAATATGTTGCAAAGCTTAAGTAGAGCCAAGAAATTACTTTTTCTGGGCGACTGCAAAGAGCTGCTCATTGTGTAAGAATGCCACATCACGCACAGTTTCCCTCACCTTGAAAAAAAACATCATATAAGCACAGTATACATGAAGTGCAATAAGAAATAACGTTAGAAATGTCTACAGTCATTGTGATTATAAGAACAAGGGGATAGTTCTGGAGAAAAGTGGCAGATGAGAGTAACATTTTTGGCCAGGGAAAAAACAATACGAGGGGGTATTTTTCTATCATCACCATCAAAAGTGAAAGCCACCAGAAAATCTTCTTGACGATACAAACCAACAAGGTTCAAAAGGGTACTATTAGCCGCTGCCTAGATGCTCCAAACAAAAAGAGCACGGAGAGCGAATGCCAACCTCCTATTTGTTCATGCTTGCATGGAGATCCAACAAAAGGCACGCACTTTTATTAAGCTAGATATTGATTAAAATTTGAATCGAACCTCAAATGGAATAAGTAAATCCACATGCTGGAAAACTGCTTAAATGCTGAAAACTGACCTGAAACTCCTTGATGAGATCCATATTCAACATATCCATCATAGCAATATGACCTTTTCTTCCACCTACTATCATGTAGCGACCATGTGATGTGTATTCTAGAGTATATGGACCAAGTTCTGCAAAAAGAAAACCAAGAGCTAGTCAGCCCCCTCATATCTCGATGGTTATAAATCAACAACTGAGGAAGTTCAACAATGTGGCTTTATAGAGCATATCTAATGACTAATGTCGAAATACAAGAGGTTACAGCAAAGTTCTCTCAGTCAATTACTCAAATAACTGAAATCAATTAATCGTACAAAACTGATGTCAATATGAATTTACGGTTATCAATGTTTAACGAACTAACTAACACCTGTATCTAAAGAAGATAAGCACAGGAAATCTTAACAAGACATACCATAAATATCTAGAAATAAAACACTTTAAGTTGGAAGCTATAATCATCTAATGGGACTCCATAAGCATGATCATTGGACATTGTCGCTATTGGTACTAGTTCATGTAGCTATGGTGGCATAATTTCAAAGAACGGTAGAAAAAAAAAGTAGTTACCAGGTAAGATCATATCAAATGGTTTTCTTGAACTTAAAAGGTCCACCTCCTGAACAATAGATTGTTGCTCGTATCTATATGTCTTTTCGAAACCTTCAGGCTCTAAGTAGCCCCCCTCAACAGGCAAAAACCACTGCAAATTGAGTAATAGAAAATCAGCAAAATGCAAATTCTGTCATGTTTACTTGATAGTTGTTAAGTACAAATATCAAGTAGCATAAGGTGGCCAAAAATAATGAAAAAATAGGCATAAGAGGGAATTTAAATTGTTCAAGTGTTATATTATTGGTCAATAATAAACTGGTGAGGTGGTAATGAATAATTAACCTAAAGCAACAAACGATCCCTACAAAAGAGAGTTCTATTGAGCAATCTTTCATTCATGTCGTTGGTGACAACGCCAGATAGTGACCCACGTCATATTTAACATGTTATTTAGATAAATATTAACATGTATTAAACATATACATATGAATACACTGAACAGCTAAAGATATAGCTATATGATAGAACATCAACATGATGGCAGTTTATAATACCAGATTCCCTTGTAACATGCACACACTCTTACTGGGTGGACTATAGATTTCTATTGAGACAGCTACTTATATATTTGTATATAGCAACAAATCTAACGCGCCTCACCTTTTCAGCCTACGCAGCAGCTTTGGCAGACAGCCCAATTAGCTTCTCTTTTCCAGTCAGCTGCCCTTTCAGTTTCTTATCACGCAAAGCCTGCGAAACCATTCCAATAATAAAACCAAAATGTCAAATACTTGCAATCACCGCTCGATCGGATCTCCTCTCCCCTGCCCGTTCCCGTTCTCCTCTTTTACCAGGGCTGCTCCTCCCTCCTCCTTCTCCTCGGCGAACGGTGGTTCTGACTGGTAAGCCCCTCTCCCTCTCTCACCCCGGCTCCGGCTAGCCTCTGCCTCCCGCTACCTCGCCGCTTAAGCTTAGTGGTAGTGCCGCTCGTGCCGCTGCTTCTCCCGGCCAGATCCGCCGGTTTCGTCTCTCGTTCGCTTGCCGCTGTCTGTCGGTGCGTGCGTTTCCGCTTCCTTTCGTTACTGCTGCGCCTGCGCTGCTGTGGCCTGTGGCCTGTGGGCTGCGGCTATGGTGGCGAGCTTGCGCGGCTATCGCGCGCGCGCTCTCGGTCTCTGCCGGTGGCCTCGGTCCGCGCGCATTCCTTGTCCCTGTTACTCTGTTAGTGTAGCTAGTCCATCTTGTACAGGACTCTGTCAAAGCCAACGATCACACGATCGCCATGCCCTCTGCGAGTGTGACCACTCGCACGACCCCATGCCACTACTGTGAGCACGATTGTACTTGTAATCTATATAAGCAGATCAATACAGAGCTAAGCACCCAAGGTGCATCGCTAATCCTGTCTTCAGTCCCCTTTTCCGTTTGCACCTAGCTAAACCGCTCCCCTGTTTCTGCGTGTATTTGTGTTGTGCAGCCTGCAGGCAGGTTTGACTGTTAGCTCGTAGGAGCCGGTCACCATGGCTCAGATCTTGCTCCATGGCAACCTCCACGTAACCATCTTCGAGGTGTCGGAGATCGCCAACCCCGGCCGCGCCAGCGGCCGCGCCCCCAAGTTCATCCGCAAGGTACGCTTCGTTTCTTCTTCAGTTTTTTTTTTACCCTTTCAGTCCAAGCCGGATCGATCGATCGATCCTTGCCACGCCCAACCTGGCGTGCGAGTCCACGTCCACACAGTAAACAAATGGTACATCTATTGGCGGCAGTCTCGATACGCAATCGCAACCGATGAAAAAACAAATGCTACATCTATGTGATAAGTATCATCATTAGTAAAAAAAAGGCAAATGGTATACCTGAAAATGTAAGAGAATTACTGCATTATTAGTAAAAAAAGGCAAATGGTATACCTGAAAAAGGCAAATGGTGTCACCGCTTAAGTTTGCTCATGCCATGTGCCTACCACAGTTGGTAGTTTTTCCGCTAATTTAAAGGCTGTCCTGATCACGATCGCTTATTCATTTGACTGAATTGCTGGTCTGGATCCACAGTCCGATGTATGTAATGTGTGTTTTGTAACCATGTCCGCGATATGACTCTTTAAGTGTTCTGACACGTCGAACTTATATCTTGACAGTTTGTGGAGGGGATTGAGGACACCGTGGGTGTCGGCAAAGGCTCCTCCAAGCTATACTCCACCATTGATCTCGAGAAAGCTCGTGTCGGGCGTACCAGGATGTTGACCAACAAGTCCGTGAACCCTCGCTGGTATGAGACGTTCCACATCTACTGCGCGCATCTTGCTGCGGACGTGATCTTCACCGTCAAGGCCGACAACGCAATCGGGGCGGCCCTCATCGGGCGGGCATACCTGCCTGTCCAAGAGCTTCTGGACGGTGAGGAGATTGATAGGTGGCTCGAGGTCTGCGACACGGAGCGGCAGCCTATTGGTGATAGCAAGATTCACGTGAAGCTTCAGTACTTTGACATTACCAAGGACCGCAACTGGGCCAGAGGTATCAGGAGTGCCAAGTATCCCGGTGTTCCTTACACCTTCTTCTCGCAGAGGCAAGGGTGTAATGTTAGGCTGTACCAGGATGCTCATGTCCCGGACAACTTCATTCCCGAGATTCCGCTTGCGGATGGTAAGAATTATGAGCCTCACAGATGCTGGGAAGATATCTTTGATGCCATAAGCAATGCTCAGCATTTGATTTACATCACCGGGTGGTCTGTGAACACTACAATCACCTTGATTAGGGACACCAACCGCCCGAAACCTGGAGGAGATGTCACCCTCGGGGAGTTGCTCAAGAGGAAGGCCAGCGAGGGTGTACGGGTCCTTATGCTAGTGTGGGATGATAGGACCTCGGTTGGCTTGCTGAAGAGAGAGGGCTTGATGGCCACACATGATGAGGACACTGCAAACTTCTTCAGGGACACCGACGTGCACTGTGTTCTGTGCCCCCGTAACCCTGATGATTCAGGCAGCATCGTTCAGGATCTGCAGATCTCAACTATGTTCACTCACCATCAGAAGACAGTGGTTGTTGACAGTGAAATGCCAAACCAGGGCTCTGAGCAAAGAATGATACTCAGCTTCGTTGGTGGCATTGACCTCTGCGACGGAAGATATGACACTCAGTTCCATTCTTTGTTTAGGACACTAGACACTGTCCACCATGATGACTTCCACCAGCCTAACTTTGGGACTGCATCCATCACCATGGGTGGCCCGAGAGAGCCATGGCATGATATCCATTCGCGGCTGGAAGGGCCAATTGCTTGGGATGTTCTATACAATTTTGAGCAGAGATGGAGGAAGCAGGGTGGCAAAGATATTCTCGTGCAGCTCAGAGATCTTGCTGATATAATTATCCCCCCTTCTCCCGTCATGTTCCCAGAGGACAGAGATGGATGGAATGTTCAGCTATTCAGATCTATTGATGGTGGTGCTGCATTTGGCTTCCCTGATGCCCCCGAAGAAGCTGCAAGAGCTGGGCTTGTGAGTGGAAAGGATCAAATCATTGACAGGAGCATCCAGGATGCATACATAAATGCCATCCGGCGGGCAAAGGACTTCATCTACATTGAGAACCAATACTTCCTTGGAAGTTCCTATGGCTGGAAAGCTGATGATATCAAGCCTGAAGATATTGGTGCTCTAAATGTGGTTCCCAAGGAGCTTTCACTGAAGATTGTCAGTAAGATTGAAGCTGGCGAACAGTTTACTGTTTATGTCGTGGTACCAATGTGGCCTGAGGGTGTTCCAGAGAGTGCATCTGTACAAGCAATTCTGGACTGGCAGAGGAGAACAATGGAGATGATGTACACTGACATCACACAGGCTCTCCAAGCAAAGGGAATTGAAGCAAACCCCAAGGATTACCTCACTTTCTTCTGCTTGGGTAACCGCGAGGTGAAGCAGGAAGGGGAATATGAACCCCAGGAGCAACCAGAAGGTGACACTGATTACGCCCGTGCTCAAGAGGGTAGGAGGTTCATGATCTACGTTCACACCAAAATGATGATAGGTACTCCTTCAGCTCTCTCTAATCTTTCGGCTGCATTATATTTCAATATCAAGTTTTTGAATGGATCGCATGATTTTATTTCTCTAAAGCATGCATTGTCTACATCTGTTCATCCTCACAATTCGTTCATTGGAAAACTGATAGCAACTCGTAGTCAGGATCCTTCCATTAAAGATCAAAGTCGATCATTTTTTCAAATTAGTAAGGTCAAGTATCTAAAATGCACTTGACATCTTACGACTCATATTTTCTTTGAAGATTGCATTCTTTATCTTGATTTATTTCTTAAAGTGAATCTTGACAAACTATCGCTGGTTAGTTGCTCCTGTTGGCAAATCATTGAACAACTGATTATGTATTCCTGCTGTGTGGATGGAAAGGATCCAGCTATTGGTCAAGCTAGTAACTTCACTTGTTCCATTTTTCAGTTGATGATGAGTACATCATCGTCGGGTCTGCCAACATCAACCAGAGGTCGATGGACGGTGCCCGGGACTCTGAGATCGCCATGGGCGCATACCAGCCGTACCATCTGGCAAACAGGCAGCCTGCCCGGGGACAGGTCCACGGCTTCCGGATGGCGCTGTGGTACGAGCACCTGGGCATGCTGGACGACGTGTTCCGGCACCCGGAGAGCCTCGAGTGCATCCAGAAGGTGAACAGGATGGCGGAGAAGTACTGGGACATTTACTCTAGCGATGACCTAGAGCAGGACCTCCCAGGCCACCTGCTGAGCTACCCCATTGGCGTCACCAGCGACGGCGTGGTGACAGAGCTGCCAGGGATGGAGTTCTTCCCCGACACCAGAGCCCGCGTCCTCGGCGCCAAGTCGGACTACCTGCCCCCCATCCTCACCACATAGACTGCTGCCACGCTTCCCCGGGCTTGTCAAGATCGGTTTGGTGGTGTTCCTTTTGGTGATTCAGAACTTTCAGAAAATAGCATGTTGTTATAGCTGTGAGAAAGTAATAAGCGCTTGCGCTGTGCAGGGTTTGAGAACACACAGTAGGACTAGGGGGGTTTGCTGTGTTGCCACGAACCTATTGTAAGATAAAAGACTGATATTGGACACGATTTCTGTTGGTTGTACTACTGTTTAATCAAATTGTTAATGTTAAAGCTCGTCAACCTCAGAAAACTCAGAGAAGTTTAGCTGACATAACATGGTCCTTTAATGGGATTTTAGGCCATCTAAGCTTCAATCACCACATGTACAATACAAGAAAACCGATTATTAACACTAAACTTGTTCTACAAATGTTCTACAAAGTCAAAGTGAGGAACTACACCCATGTCCAAAATGGCAGACTGAAATCAACACCACACAGGAGGTATTACCAATTGATCAAACAAACCTCACAAGCCTCAACACCTCTTCATACAAACTAGCAAAGATGACAAGTGAGATGCATTTCAACCTGGAGGTCATGCCCAACTGGAACATATAGATAGTCGAGTACAAAATTTCGGTCCATCCTTTTCGGCACCATTTGCCTCATGTGGATGTGACAACACTAGCCAGCTACCTCATACTACAACACACGCTAATGATAACTGATAACAAGATCATGATTGCCCTTTCTTGGCAAACCGCTGCAAGGCTTTCGGCAGCTCGGCCTTATCGTCGACCCGTTGTTTCTTGTCGGGCTGCCCACCGATTTCCTTGTACTGATCCAGCAAAGGCCTCTTGGCTCTGAGGACCACTTCCTCCTTCTTCTTGGCCACCTTGCTGGGCTTGCTCCTACCCTTGGTCTTCTTCTTGACCCCAGTGTTCTTGGCAGCCTCCACTGCATCTTCGATCTCCTCCTCAATCTCCTTCTTGGTCTTCTTCTCTTTCTTCTTTGCTTGCCTTACGTTGCCGATCATGTCTGGGTTGAGCATGATAGTCTCTGGCTGAAGCTTGTTAAGGAGGGCGTGCACCTCCTTCTCCCTTCTTTGCTTGGCCGTCTCCACAGGGTTCTCAACAAAGGTGTCAAAGTTCGCCTCGCCTGATCCAGGAACAAGGATGGAAGAGAGGCCCATGGAGTGTCCAATCCCACAGATATCCTCATAAGGGCGGAACAAAACCTTACCAACCTGATACCCCTTTACCATTCTATGCTTCATGTAAATTTTATAATCCTGGCCTCCAGAATCCCTGTATATCTCTACTAGAGAACCGTTACTGCCGGCCAGCAATCCCTTCTGGCTGAAATCCAAGGACTGAGCACGTGCAGCGTAAGAATGCACAACCTCATACTTCCTGAGATCCCAAATCTTAATCTTCCTGTCAACACCTGCAGTTGCCATAAGATGACCGCCCCTCTCAAATGCAACTGCAGTCACAGGGCCATGATGGCAAAGCATTGTCACAAGTGGTTTCACACTGGTTGGCTTCCACATGGTAACTTTGCCACCAGCATGTCCAAGGCCAATGACGGCATTGTAGGGATTTACCCGCATAACATCCGTACGCCCAAGACCTGTCCTGTAGTTTGCAATCATCTCACCAGTGCTCATATCTTGGTAGTGGAGCTGCCCGAAGCTGTTTATTGATGCCAAGAGGAAGTGTTTATCCAGAAACTGAAGTTTCAGCGATTTACCATGTTCCTGTAAAACAGAAGAGTGATCACTGATTAAAAACCAAAAATTAGGTTATAACAGCATTCTGGAGATTGCACAACTTTCATAAATATGCACTGGGTACATATTGAAGTAGCAATACCTGTCTTAGTACAAAAAAGGTACAAAGCCCTCTGGCAAAAAACAACTCATATAGATTATCTATTAGGCTATCTGCACGCATGCCATTTTGTCACTCCAAAGTTGAAGTTGTAAAAGATGTATCTGGACCAACACGTGGTTTGGGTGGTACTTTACTAGTTTTCCGAGTAAAGACGGGGTTTATTGCGTGCTGATAAGAACAAAACGTTTGAATGTAGCTAACTTGAAAATCCATTTATATCATTAGTCAGTTCTGTGGATTCATAAGAATAACAATGAACAGGAACATTCTATTATTACGTTGTTTTTCTACATACTGACTGCGAGCATTTGTAAAATTGACAGTAAATTTCTCAAAATCATCAATAACTAGGATACAACAACCATGCAAAGGTATTCACATCATAATTACCTTTAGACAATGAATTTCTGTGCCATGACGATTATATATGTACGGATACCTGTTCCAACAATATTCTTGTGAGGAACTAAAAGAATTCACAGCAATTGTATAATAATAAGCATGATTTGGTGTGTGAAAAGGGGAAAAGGAGTTAGGGGCAGCATGCATTTACAACTGCTAAGCACCATTTCTGCATACAGTATTAAGTAGTGGCTCACTAAAGCCAAACTGTCCCAAAGTCAGACCAACAACCCGTTCCCAAGTATTGAATTCAGAAGGCAATTCTAAGTTGTGCCTACCTCGCATGTTTATGTACAAACAATTCAATAGACTGTCATAAATTAGGCTTCTTGTTCACAGATGTCATAATTAGGATGATACCCCTCAAGCTAAAGTGTACAACAACCATGTAGCGAATTTTATAGCACAATTGGTCCACAAATCAAACCATTGTGTAATATTGGTTCTCATGTTCCGGGATCTGAGTTATAAAACTCGTTGTTTTATTTTATTTTATGTCCATTTTCATGTTGGTGTGAACTTTCTAGAGCATCAAGCCATAGTGTCATCTTCTTACGTTTTCCAAAGGCTAGAAGATGGAACACATTGATATATTTTATGAGCAATGGAAATATGTTGCAAAGCTTAAGTAGAGCCAAGAAATTACTTTTTCTGGGCGACTGCAAAGAGCTGCTCATTGTGTAAGAATGCCACATCACGCACAGTTTCCCTCACCTAAGAAAGAACATCATATAAGCACAGTATACATGAAGTGCAATAAGAAATAACGTTAGAAATGTCTACAGTCATTGTGATTATAAGAACAAGGGGATAGTTCTGGAGAAAAGTGGCAGATGAGAGTAACATTTTTGGCCAGGGAAAAAACAATACGAGGGGGTATTTTTCTATCATCACCATCAAAAGTGAAAGCCACCAGAAAATCTTCTTGACGATACAAACCAACAAGGTTCAAAAGGGTACTATTAGCCGCTGCCTAGATGCTCCAAACAAAAAGAGCACGGAGAGCGAATGCCAACCTCCTATTTGTTCATGCTTACATGGAGATACAACAAAAGGCACACACTTTTACTAAGCTAGATATTGACTAAAATTTGAATCAAACTTCAAATGGAATAAGTAGATCCACATGCTGGAACACTGCTCAAATGCTGAAAACTGACCTGAAACTCCTTGATGAGATCCATATTCAACATATCCATCATAGCAATATGACCTTTTCTCCCACCTACTATCATGTAGCGACCATTTGATGTGTATTCTAGAGTATATGGACCAAGTTCTGCAAAAAGAAAAACAAGAGCTAGTCACCCCCTCATATCTCGATGGTTATAAATCAACAACTGAGGAAGTTCAACAATGTGGCTTTATAGAGCATATCTAATGACTAATGTCGAAATACAAGAGGTTACAGCAAAGTTCTCTCAGTTAATTACTCAAATAACTGAAATCAATTAATCGTACAAAACTGATGTCAATATGAATCGGTTATCAATGTTTAACGAACTAACTAACACCTGTATCTAAAGAAGATAAGCACAGGAAATCTTAACAAGACATACCATAAATATCTAGAAATAAAACACTTTAAGTTGGAAGCTATAATCATCTAATGGGACTCCATAAGCATGATCATTGGACATTGTCGTTATTGGTACTAGTTCATGTAGCTATGGTGGCATAATTTCAAAGAACGGTAGAAAAAAAAAGGTAGTTACCAGGTAAGATCATATCAAATGGTTTTCTTGAACTTAAAAGGTCCACCTCCTGAACAATAGATTGTTGCTCGTATCTATATGTCTTTTCGAAACCTTCAGGCTCTAAGTAGCCCCCCTCAACAGGCAAAAACCACTGCAAATTGAGTAATAGAAAATCAGCAAAATGCAAATTCTGTCATGTTTACTTGATAGTTGTTAAGTACAAATATCAAGTAGCATAAGGTGGCCAAAAATAATAAAAAAATAGGCATAAGAGGGAATTTAAATTGTTCAAGTGTTATATTATTGGTCAATAATAAACTGGTGAGGTGGTAATGAATAATTAACCTAAAGCAACAAACGATCCCTACAAAAGAGAATTCTATTGAGCAATCTTTCATTGGCTATCACGTCGTTGGTGACAACGCCAGATAGTGACCCATGTCATATTTAACATGTTATTAAACATATACATATGAATACACTGAACAGCTAAAGATAGAGCTATATGATAGAACATCAACATGATGGCAGTTTATAATACCAGATTCCCTTGTAACATGCACACACTCTTACTGGGTGGACTATAGATTTCTATTGAGACAGCTACTTATATATTTGTATATAGCAACAAATCTAACGCGCCTCACCTTTTCAGCCTGCGCAGCAGCTTTGGCAGACAGCCCAATTAGCTTCTCTTTTCCAGTCAGCTGCCCTTTCAGTTTCTTATCACGCAAAGCCTGCGAAGCCATTCCAATAATAAAACCAAAATGTCAAATACTCGCAATTAGCGCTAAATAAACTTCCAAGACTACATTTGCAGGAGAGCAGCAGTCCTACCGCCAAGTTAGCAGCCTTCCCCCGCGAGAACTTGGCCACCTTCATCTCCATTACTTCCACAGCGTCTTGGTGATTCTTTCTCTCTTTGGGATCTTCTTCCCTAGCGATCCCCATTCTGCTCAGCTGCTCACCCTACTGCAGTGGAAAATACAAATAATGAGAAGGCATTGTGACTGAAGAAAACTCAAGCAAGTTAATTAGTAGCATCTTCCTCTACTCTAAATTCCTTTTGGAGAAGAAACTGGTATTACTACTCTGCATAAGTCCATAACGCACCAAAACAACCTGCCCATCCTGTCTTGCTCACAGCAAAGGAATAATAGAAAGAAAGCTAGAAACAGGCCAAGCAAGCCAGGGGCGGATCTAGATGGTGCGCGGGGTGTGCACGGGCGTAGCCGAATTCTGTGGAGGTTAGTCTGGGATCGATTAGTCAAACTCATACCTCAAATACCACAGAGTCCAAGGCTGCGGAATTGCGGGGCGGGACGCCGTAGAGCCAGAACGGGGACGGCGGCGACACTATGAGCACGTAGTGAAGAACCAGAGCGGCGGTGATGGCGTCGACGCGCGTCGCGGCGGCCGGGGGTGTGTGCCGGTGTGGCGACGGCGGTGACTGAGGTCTGAGGAGAGGTTCAACAGCCGCAATGGGTCGGCTTGAGGTAGGCCTGTTTTCTTAGAAGGGGGGTTAAGGGCCTATTTGGAAGCCTAGTTTTGGACCCAGAACGACTGTAAACATTGGGCCCCCGAACATCCTGCGTGCTGGGCTGCGTTAGAAAACATCTAAAAAAACAGTAGCCCATCTAAAAAAAGCATAGTTAGCATTGTTTGTGTCGGTTTACCTCTTCTCGCATCTGGCTACACCTATGACAGGGGCGGACCCGACTGTAGAAGTATAGAGAGGGATTGGTGGAATAGTTGTTGTATTGCTTGAGCCTCATGGACGAGTATATATAGGCGTACAGGGGACCGACTTGGAGTACAAGACAAGAAACTAATCCTATCTCTACCATATCTTTCCATAATGATTATATACTCTAACATCCCCGCAGTCGTAGCGGTAGCGTCGCGAACAGCAGGAGCGTCGCAGACGGTCAGACTGGAGATAAGCCGAAGTAGAATCCAGTGGGCTGACATCACCCCGCAGTCGTAGCGGGAACGTCGTGGACGGTGTCGCGGCGTGGAAGCTTGAACTGTAGAGGAAGCTGATGACGTGCTCAAGCAGGCGGTAGCCCTTTGTGCCGATGTCGAAGGAACCGAGAGCGTAGGGTGGTGAGGCCATAGTCGAGGTAACCGTGCGAGGAGTGTCGTGGTCGATGTCGAGTCGGGGTTGCCTGAGTTGAGGGAGTCGTCGAGGAGCCGCGGGCGCAAAGGCGCCATGTAGTCATGTGTCGTGGACGAAGCGTTGTGCCAAGCCCGAGGACACGTCATGGACGAAGACACACATCGGTGTTGCCGGCACCGGGCATGCGTAGGGGCGGTGAGAGGATGCGGCGCGGCTCAGCTAGTCACAGCGGCGCGTCGGAAGAAGCGGCGTGACTCGGCGAGAGCGGCGCGATCATGGTAAGTTAGTCGATGTTGACGAGGCGTCGCACCAGGCTTGCCAGACCCGGGGACACATCGTAGACGAAGGCACACGTAGGTGTTGCCAGTACCGGGCATGTGGAGACAGGGAACCAGTACGAGCTGGACGCGCCATGTCGGAGGGGCCAGCAGAGGAGGACTCGACGATGGTTGCGGTGCCAATTAGCAGGGGTAGAAGGTGTTGATGTCGCCCGCGGTTGTCGGAGTAGATGAAGTGGTTGGGGAAGGTGACGGCGACGCTGGCGAGTAGCTGGTGCTGGACGAAGATGAAGAGGCGGTCGGCGACAGAGGCAGCCCGTGGTGGGAGGGGGGCACATCGGTCACCGGTAGGAGCGCGGCGACGATGCTCGAAGTAGGCGAAGGAGAACCCGGCAACATGACGAAGACCAAGCGCCGACGGTGGCGTTCCCGCGCCTAGGGGGGCGGCGCGGCGCATACCACATAGAAGTTGACGCGCGGGCGGAGTGGACGGCGTGCCACGGCGCTACGGCCCGAAGGGGCGACGCGTGTCGGGGGCGACGGCGGGGAAGACCTCGGAGAGGCGGCGTGGACCGCGTGCCGCATCGCTACGGCCTGAAGGGGCGACGCAGCGGCGGCGCGCGTGTCGGTCAGCCGCGGGTACGGCCTCGGGGCGGCGGGGTGGACCGCGTGCCGCGACGCTACAACCCGAAGGGGCGACGTAGCGGTAGCGTGCAGGTCGAGGTAGCCGCCTGGAGAACCACGGGGAGGCGGCGCTGCGGCCTGAAGGGGCGACGCAGCGGCATCCCATTGCTCGATCGGTGGATAGGCGCTCACACTCGGGCGATCTTCATGGGATCCTGTGGAGGCGCACGCGGGCGAGGGCGACTGATCAGGTCGGCTGCGTGGCGTGGATGGGGCCGATCGCGGGCGGGCGGATGGCCAATCCGATCGCCCACGAGGTGGGTATGCTGCTCGGTGATGAAGGCGAAGTTGTCGGTGAAGTCCCGGTCGATGACGGCGAAGACGAGCCGGCGATGGAGACCGTGCAGACGAGGGAGGCCGACTGCGATGCGTCGAGGCGTACCTTGGACGGCACGTCCGGCCTTGCTGAGCGGTCGGTGAAGACGAGTCGGTCGGTGCAGAATCGGCGCTAGCGAGTCGGTCGCGATAGCCGGCTTGAAGGTGCCGGCCGGTGCGGGGTCGGCGCCGGCGAGTCGGCTGCGATGGCTGGCTGTCGAGGAGTGAGCCGGTGCAGGTCGACGTCGTTGTTGAAGTAGAGGCGCGCGGAGACGACAGACGACAGGCGGAGTGGCGGAGGCGTCCGAGCAGAACACGGCGTCGATGACCGACGCGGGCGACGCGCGATGCCGGCGCCCAAGCGGGCAGCCGGGCGACCGCGGCGGACGGCCCGAGCGGCCGATGCAGCGCCATGCATGAGGTGACCATGGTGGCAGCGTGGGGCGGAGGAGTCCCGATCGGAGCAGGGCGGCGACGGCCGGCGAGGGCGACGGGCGGGCTTACGCGCGGAAGACGGCCATTACGGGCCGCCGCGTCGCGCGGAGCCGCCGAGGCGGCACGCGAAGCCGCCTTGTCGGGGAAGAAGCCGGTAGTCGCGCTGGTGACGGAGTAGAGGCACGTGAGAACAACGACGACGGTGGGCGACGCAAACCGATCTTAGATTGGAAAACCAAAAAAAGAACACCGATCAAAAGCGACCGGCAGGAGAGAAAAGCCCCGATCAAGGGATCGGGAGAAAAGACTCTAGGGCAGCCGATCCACAGGACCGGCGGACGAACCCTAGGTACGGGCGGCGCGGCCCCCGACAGAGGTCATGTGGATCGACCTCCCCAGGGGCGGCGCGGTGCGGAAGCGGCGGCGGCGGCTAGGGTTGGACCGGTTAGGCTGATGCCATGTAGAAGGATAGAGAGGGATTGGTGGAATAGTTGTTGTATTGCTTGAGCCTCATGGGCGAGTATATATAGGCGTACAGGGGACCGACTTGGAGTACAAGACAAGAAACTAATCCTATCTCTACCATATCTTTCCATAACGATTATATACTCTAACACCGACAAGAAGTTCATGGGGCATTTAAGATGATCGTGGGCAATTCTAGTGAAAATTCAATTTTTTGTGAATTTTTTCCTTCAAGTATGAAGAAAATACACTGAAAAAAACGGAGTCTGCCCCCCACTCGGTGCTTGGGTCCGCCCCTGCTGAAAGGATCGTATGGGCACCTAGAGGGGGGGGTGAATATGTGCTACACCAATTTTTAATTATTTTTCGATTTTAGGCTTAACACAAAGGTAAATTCTCTAGATATGCAACTACGGTGAATTTACCTATATGAAGAGCAAACTAAAGCAACTAGGCAATTAATACGATACAAGTAAAGACAACTAAGGGAAAGAGATAACCGAAAGTAGAAGCACGCGGAGACAAGGATGTATTCCCGAGTTTCTCCTTGTTAAGGGAGTACGTCTCGTTAGAGGGGTGTGAGCTCGCCACAAGAGGCCTACTCAAGATGCCACAAAGGCCTCACCCTATTCTCCGATGAACCGCACCCAAGGGTTTGGTTCACCTTCCACTATTCGGAATCCTTCGAGGCGGAATCCGGAGCCTTTACAACGTTTTTGGGGCACACACCCACAACTCAATTAGGGGCTCCCAAATCAACACATCTGTCACAATTACAACAAGTAGTAAGCACAAGAATTCTAGGGTAACACAATGCTAACCCTAGAAACGAAAATCCTCAAGTGAATGAGGGGGAAATGAAGAACGTCTTGGTGAAGATGTAGATCTGGGTCTTCTCCTTCAACCTCCAAAGATCAACGAGTTTGGATGGAGGAATTGGGAGATCTATCGATTTTGAGCTCTGAGATATTAGGGTTCTTAAATGTTGGACGAGCTAACTGTCCTGAGGTAGGTGGAGGGGTATTTATACCCCTCTGAAATTCTGACCGTTGGAGTCCACTAGGGCCGGAGACTCTGGCCTAAGTGGGCCGGAGACTCCGGTGCAGGCCAGAAACTCCAGACATCTTCCGGGGTCCCTCAGGACAGGGCAACAGTACCGCACCACATTCTGTTTCCTCGGGGAAGGCCGGAGACTCCGGTCCAGGGGGATCGGATACTCCGGTGTGGGGCGGAGACTCCGCACACCAGCAGATACTTGTCGATGACGCTCAACAGGCCGGAGACTCCGGGCACCCTCCGGTGATACTCCGGAGGGGTATCCAGTACCGCACCATATCCTGGCGAAAGGCAGGGAAATCCAGGGGCCGGAGACTCCGGCCCTGGCAGACCGGATACTCCGGCCTAGAATTGACCTGCAGCATAACAAACTCTGCCAAATCTTCCCTTTTTGGTGGTTGATGCTTAGGGTAAAAATATGACAATAAACCTGCAGCACTTAGCATCACATTAGATGATCACTAGTGTTGTCAACTAACACACAAAACCAATAGGGTTTAGGAAATGCTCTTTCAATCTCCCCATTTTTGGTGTTAGATGACAACACTAGGATTTGCAAACAAATAGATCATATCATGTAAAAAAATAGCACCTCCCCCTAAATGTGTGCATATCAAACAAGATACACATAAAGGGAACACACATATAGGAAGAGGATGCCACACATAAATAAGACATGATATATATATATATATGCAAAATAGTGGGATGCCCAGGGGGGTAGCTGTGCACACCTTGCATGCCGTCCGATCTTATGTAGGGAGCACAAATTCGCGACGCTTAGACTTGTAAAGCAAATGGCGATCCACAACGCCGTCTAAACGAGAGCATGACAGGACAGCCTTGGGATGTCACACAACATCGTAGCCCGTCAACAAAGCCATCTCGCGGGGCACCGTGATGTTCTTTTCGCCGTGACGGTGAGAGAAATCTCATGCGGTGGCCGTTGAGAGAAATATCGTACGCGGTGCAGTGAGAGAAGATGCATGCGCACGGTGAGAGAAATCTCATGCCACCACATGCATTGAATTTTTCGCGCGCATGCATGGATGCCTTCCACGCAGAATTCCTGGCGCACGTGGTGTGAACGGAATCGCATGCAAAATGTACACTATTGCGCGGGAGAGAAAACGACTTGCTGCCGGTGTAGTGGCTTTCTACACTGCGGTCTTTCACATCCGTTCGCGAACGATTACCCGCACGGTGCCGGTGCATCTTCTCACGCGCCACTGCCCTGTTGTCCTGCGTCGACGGTTTGGCCTCACGGGGAGGTGCCGCCGTCAAGCTGCGCACACGGGATGCTTCATCGCAGGAGACCGCGAACGCTCTATCCGACGGTATCTACCCTATGCACAGCTACCCCCCTGGGCACCAAATCCGCGTTGATATATATATATATAACAATTTCATTTGCAAACCAAAGAGACATGACATTATAGGGGTTGAGCTTTGTGTTAACAATCATACCTTGTGCATGAGAATAAAATGTTGTTCCAATGCATATCTTTGTTCCAATGCATATCTCACCTCACAAATAACTCAACCATAGAAAATATCCGATACCATGTCTCCTCAAGAATAAAAAGACAGCAAGATCCACATCTCACATAGAAGTAGCAAATAAAGCAAATAAAGTTCAACACTTAGCACATAAGGTTCAACACACGAAATATAAAGGGACACAAGCTCTCAAGGAATGATAAAAGCAAATGCTTGTGCCCGACCCATGCAAATCCCACGAATAACCTACTAGAACCATTTCTCCCCCTTTGGCATCGAGACACCAAAAAGGAAGAAAGGCGATGCTAACGATCCCATGAAGATCACTCGGAGTCCTCCTCGGTGGCATCACCATCATCATCATCATACTCCGATCCAAAAAGGAAGAAAGGCGATGATCCAATTGACTTGGCTTGATGAGATAAAACCATGAAGATCCCTTAATTCTTCAAAAGAAACCAAGTCACCAATGTCCTCCTCAATCACCTATTGATCAAGTTGAAGCTTGTTGGTCCCCAACCAAGTTGGGTCCTAAGAGGTTAGTCACAATAGGCTTGGGAACCCAAATGGTGCTTTTCTTGACACCACTTTGAGCTCCCACATACTTGGCAAACACATTGCCACTTCTATCCTTCCCAAGAGAATAAATATCATCAATTATGATAGGGTTGGATGAAGTACCGTTAGTGCATGAAGAAGCAAAGTGACCTTTGCCACGGCAAAGATAGCAACACCGACTCTTCTTCTTCTTAATCGGCCCCTCAACTTGAGGAGCATTGGCTTGAGTCTTCTTAGGAGGTGGCCTTTGTTCAACACGTGGTTGAGCACGAGATTGAACAAGAGGCCGCTTCCCTAGTTGCTTCTCACTAAGCGTCTTCTTCTTCATAGGGCAATCCCGAACGTGGTGCCCTTCAACCTTGCACTTGAAGCAAGTGATCTTGGCCGAATTCTTGACTTGAACTTGGCCGTTCTTCTTCTTCTCAACCTTGGACTTGTTCTTGTTGTTGGAGTTGAATCCAAGTCCACTCTTGTCATTTGGGGATTGTTGCACACTCAACATGTTGTCAAGTGCACTCTTCCCTTCATGACGCTTTTCCAAGCCTTTCTTCAAAGAAGTGGCTTGGGCCTTGAGCTCGCCTCTCTTCTCTACATGGTTAGTGACAACACAAGTACTAGAGGAGGTAGATGCATCATTGTTAGAGCAACAAGGAAAAGCAAGTAATTCATCACATGATGTACCAACATTCTTAGTGGATGAACTACTAGGACTAGCACATGGCAATATAGCATTATTAATTAAAGTTGTGCTAATATCCACATGAGGCTCACTTTATGTTACCTTTGTAGTGATGGCCTCATGAGCTAACTTAAGACAAGCATAGGATGCTAGAAGTTCATCATTAGAGCTAGATAGCTTTTCATGATTTGCTTCCAACTTCTCATACTTGCTAGTTAGCAACTCAAGTTGAGCCCTTAGCTCAACATTCTCCTTCGACATAGATGCTTCACAAGAAATTGAGTTAGTAGCACAAGCATCATTGACATTAGGGATGGAAGAAGAAATCTTAGCAAGCTCTTCATTTAATTTAGCATTTTCATTTTTCGTGACCTTATATTTAGCAATGGCATGGTCACGTTCTTTAATAATTTTAGCAATTATTTCATTATGAGACTCCTCGATAGAATCTAGTTTCTCCTCAAGAGAAGCACGAGTCTCTTGCTCTTCCTCAAGAGCATCTTCTAACGATGCTTTCTCCATAGCATCATCTCTTTCGATCTTACCCTTTTCTTCAAGGATTGCTTCCAAGGCCTCAATAGTTTCCCCACGCTCAATAAGAGTGCTCATGATTTCAAAGAGGTTAGCTTGGGCACTTTTATTACTTGGAAGGGCTTTAAGAATCATTAGACCTTTATTTTGAAGAAGGGCATTAACTTTTTCCATATCATCTTCTTCATCGTTATTATCATGATCATTATTATCATCATTGTCATTACTAGAAGAAGATTTAGCCATGAGACAATGAGAGGTGGATGAAGAAGAATAATTAATTTTTGAACTACTCAAGTTCAAATCTTGTTCCACAATTAATTGGGTTTCCTCTACATTAATATTCATGCAAGAGTTAGAGGGAACACAAGCATTTTTATCATTGGAACAAGATAAAGCAAGCATATCATAGAGAGAATTATCCAAGGAATTTTTAGAAGATATGCGAGGACTATCAACACTAGCATGTAAATCATTTATAGTGCTATGAGTGTTTCGGTCCAAAGATGAAGCATTGCAACAAGATAGAGATAAATGATCATCAACAATGAGCTCACTATCCAAGTTGCAAAACCCATCACTACTCACCATTACATTGGATCGTGGCTTACCACATTTTGGTGAAGTAGATGAAGACGAGGGCTCATCACAGCCGGAGGTGGAGGGAGAGCAATCATCCTCAATAGAGTTGGACACGCCATATTTATCTTGAAGCTTGGTCCATAGCTCATGAGCATCCCGGAGAGGCATGATTGACTCAAACACAACTACACTCACAAACTTGCAAAACTCGTTAGATGCTAGAGCATCTAGATATAAGTTTTTCTCATCCTCTAAAGTCTTACTTTCGCAATCCTTTGGAGGAGAAAAACCTATATCTAAGATACGCTCAATATTCGGGTCCAAAACCCGTAAGTGTCTAAGCATATGAGTTTTCCAAACATTAAAATTTGTGCCATTAAATCTAAACAAGGAATTGTGCACTAAATCCCTAGACGACATCTTTACTCTCTAGGCGGTAAAGCCAAACAAGAGAAACCTGGCTCTGATACCAATTGAAAGAACAAGCTATGCCCGGATGTCGCCTAGTGGGTGAATAGGCGATTAAAGCTTTTTCTAATTAGGGGCTTGATAATTACGGAATAAAACTATGTGTTTAAATTAGCAAGCCAACAACCTAATATGCTAGGTTTGCCTATGTGCACCAACAACTTAAGCTAAGCAATTTAAGCAACAAGGTGATAGCAAGATATGAACTTCAAGCACGAAGGCTATCACAATGTAAATTGCATAAGTAAAGCTCGGGTATAGAAATAACCGAGGCACGCGGAGACGAGGATGTATTCCCGAGATCCTCCTTGTTAAGGGAGTACGTCTCGTTGGAGGGGTGTGAGCTCGCCACAAGTGGCCTACTCAAGATGCCACAAAGGCCTCACCCTATTCTCCGATGAACCTCGCCCAAGGGATTGGTTCACCTTCCACTATCGGAATCCTTCGGGGCGGATTCCGGAGCCCTTTACAACTTCTCTTGGGGCACACACCCACAACTCAATTGGGGGCTCCCAAACTCGTGCCGAAACTTCACAACTCGAAGTCTTCGCGGCACCTCCAACCGTCTAGGGTACACAATGCACCCAAGAGGCAACAAGCTCTTGGGAACACAATGCACCCAAGAGTAACAAGCTCTTCAACCTTCAACTTCACGTATCACCGTGGAGAGAGCAACCCGATGCAACTAATGCAAGAGGCAAGAACACACGAAGTGGTCAAGTCCTTCACTCTCAAATTCCAACCAAGCAACCAAATGCTTTGGGGGGAATAAGAGAGGAAGAACAAAGGGGATGAACACAAAGCAACCCCAAATCTAGATCCACAAGGTTCCCCTCACTTAGAGGAGATTTTGATTGGTGGAATGGTAGATCTAGATCTCCTCTCTTGAAACCCTAAATTTGGGCAAGAATCATTGGAGGGGAAGAGAGGAATCAAGCTCACAAGGATTAGAACAAAGGGGAAGAGTAAGAACAAGTGAGCAAAAGCAGCAACCAGGTTTTGGGAGGGGAAGAAGGCTTTTTATAGCCTCCCCCAAAAACTAGCCGTTGGAGCCTGTCCAGGCCGGAGACTCCAGAGTAAGTGGCCGGAGACTCCGGCCTGCTGGGTCATCGGGGAGGCCGGAGATTCCGGTCCTTGGGGCCGGAGACTCCGGTCAGGCAGGAGACTCCGGGTACCCTCCGGGGGAGCTCCGGACCCCTATCCAGAGGCGCACCACACAGATGCAAATGGGCTGAGGAAAAATGAGGGCCGGAGATTCCGGGTCCTCGGGCCGGAGACTCCGGTGGGCCGGAGACTCCGGTCCTTCTCCGGGGAAACTCCGGACCCCTATACAGTACCGCACCACAGCAGACACAAACGGCAGCGAAAACAGGGGGACCGGAGACTCCGATCCTTTGGGACGGAGACTCCGGTGTAGCCGGAGACTCCGGACCATCTCCGGGGTAGATCCAACAGGAAAATCAGAACCCCATAACTTTTGCAAATGAACTCCGTTTTCGACAATCTTGGACTCGTTGGAATCGTCACAATGAGCACAACAAGATTATGCAGAGAAACATCATGGTCCAACAAAGTATTGTAAAACCAAATGGGGAAAGTTTAAAAGCTCTTTTTCGCAAATCGAAAAACGTTTCTTTTGCAATTGAAGTCCGAAAGAGGTAAAACCAATTTTGTTGGAAAGAGAACAACAAAAGCAACCTTTGCAAAAGGCAAACTAGCTATGGAGATTTTGCAACAAGATGGAAGATATAAATCTTCCGCACGGATGAACCGGCAAAATCTCCAATACCGGAAACACAAAAGAAGACGCAAATGCAAACCGTTTTCGGTGACCTTGGCTTTGTCATGACAAGCATGACAAGCACCAAGACCACACCACGATAAGATCCAAATAAGAACCAATAAAGATGATTGCATGGATGCAAAGGTTTGAGCTCTCCACGAACGATACGATCACGATACTCGGTCGAGAGCCCCTCTTGATAGTACGGCTATCTATCCTATAACCCGGTCTCTCAACTAACATCATGAGACCGGTAAAATAAAAAACCTATCAAGATCATACCTTTGCCTTACGCATAAATCCACTTGAGGTCGATGAAGACGATCTTCATCTCCTCAAGATGCACCACCTTCCTCGATTGCGCTTCGGTGAAGATTCACTTGATGCTCCCCGATACACCAAGATGGGAGATGCTTTCTTCGGCATATCTTCACTTGGCCTTGAGTGATGATCAACCCGCACAAAGCCTTGATCAACACAAACTTATTCCCTTAACCTTGATTCCAACCAATGGAGATCAAGCAACTCAAATGGACACACCTATAAATATAGCTCAATGCAAACATTAGTCCATAGAGATTGTCATTAATTACCAAAACCATGCATGGGAGCAACCATGCACTTTCAAGTGGGAAGCGTTAGACTTTGAATACCCAACTTTTGGGAACGATCCAAGAAACGTCAGGTTGGGCGTGAGCACCGATGGGCTCAATCCGTTTGGCAACCAGATTAGCACACATAGCACGTGGCCCGTGTTTGTATGGATATACAACCTACCCCCATGGTTGTGCATGAAGAGGAAGTACATTCACATGAGCATGCTAATCCAAGGGCCGAAACAACCAGGAAACGACATCAATCTGTATCTGCAGCTCTTGAGAGATGAGCTACACAAGATATGGAATGTAGGGGTCAGCACATGGGACGCCGTCGCGGAAGATTACTTCCCTATGAGAGTCGCGTTGATCACGACGGTGCAAGACTATCTCGGTTACGGATATATCGCAGGCCAGGTGGCCCACGGACACTGTGCATGTGTTAGGTGCATGGATGATACAACATATATGCAGCTAGAGAAAGATCTCGGGTCTTCAAAAACAGTGTTCACGGGACATCGAAGGTGGCTTTGCAAGGACGACCCGTGGAGAAAACGCAAAGAGTTGTTCCATGGTACCGTTGAGATCCGAAGAGCCCCACGTATGAGGAGCAGTGAAGAAATCGACATGCTGTTGACAAACTGGGATGAGTGCCCTCCGCCGGGGAAGAAGCAAAAGGCTCCGCCACCACTGCTGAAGGTATGGAAAACAAGGTCTGTTTTTTGGGACTTGCCATATTGGAAGATCCTCGAAACACCTCATAGCCTTGATGTCATGCATATCACGAAGAACGTGTGCGAGAGTCTGCTTGGCACCCTTCTCAACATGCCGGAGAAGACCAAAGATGGGCCGAAAGCAAGAAACGACATAACACTACTAGGGAAAAGCTTACCCGTGGCGCACCAAAAAAGCTTACCCGTGGCGCAGGGGGCTGCGCCACGGATTGCCATGCCACGGGTAACACAATAGCCGTGGCGCAGGGGTCCTGGTGCGCCACGGGTATGTGCACATAGCCGTGGCGCACCAAAACTAGGTGCGCCACGGGTATGTAAACATACCCGTGGCGCACCTTGTTTTGGTGCGCCACGGCTATATGCACATACCCGTGGCGCACCTAGTTTTGGTGCGCCACGGCTATGAATTTCTGAATTAAAAAAAAAACCACCAGCCACCCACTGGCGGTGCTCACCGGTCGTCGGTCCTCGCTGGCGTGGAGGTGCTCGCCGGCGTGGAGGTGCTCGCCGGCTGTCGGTCCTCGCTGGCGTGGAGGTGCTCGCCGGCCGCCGGTCCTCGTCGGCGTGGAGGTGCTCGCCGGCCGTCGCTCCTCGTCGGCGTGGAGGTGCTCGCCGGCCGCCGGTCCTCGTCGGCGTGGAGGTGCTCGCCGGCCGTCGCTCCTCGTCGGCATGGAGGTGCTCGCCGGCCGCCGGTCCTCGTCGGCGTGGAGGTGCTCGCCGGCCGCCGGTCCTCGTTGGCGTGGGGGTGGACGCCATGGTGGAGGTGCTCACTGGCCGTCGTGTAGAGAGGAGGATGGAGGAGAAGGGAGAGAGGAGAAGGGAGAGGAGGATGAGATAGAGAGGAGGAGGAGGAAGAGGAGGAAGAGAGGAGGAGGAGTATAGGAGGAAGAGAGGAGGAGTTGTGCCAATCCAGCCTCTATCCTCTCGACCAATCAGAAACAAGAATAAAGGAGCACACTGATTGTGTGCTAGTTTAAGTCGCTGTGAGCCGTCGGATCGCTGGGAGCCGTCGGATCGTGGTGTTGCCCCCCATGTTACTCGTGGCGCATCTCATAGTGGTGCGCTACGAGTATTACAACTACCCGTGGCGCACCATCTCGTCCATGCGCCACGGGTAAGTTTTATTTATTTTTCCTGCCAGAAAACTTAAACTTCAAAAAAATAGGTCTTCCCTTTCGAATTTGGGGATTCTGTAGGCAAAAAACGGCTCAAAAGGCCATAGGCAATTTGGATTGGATGTGGTTTTCTCTAGTTTTTTTAAGGTATTAAACGTCGAAATCCGAGTTCGTATGTAAAAGTTATCGCCGTTTTACTCTTCCATAATGATTTTTTGCAAAATACATCGAAATTCATGTTTCAAATTTTTCCTAACACCTAGTTTACGTAACATAACCACATCTCAAAGGATTTTATTTTTGAATTTTTTAACATTTTCTTTTAGCTTCTCCAAAACTGAAAAGGTGATCACTGGGGGGGGGGGGGTGTGCATGGGAGCACAAAACAGGAAACTTACCCGTGGCGCACCACTATTTCGGTGTGCCACGGGTAAGAGGTTACCCATGGCGCACCACTATTTCGGTGCGCCACGGGTAAGAGGGGTCAAAATTTGGCCCCGAGACCATTATTTTGGTGGCGCATTTGAATAAGGTGCGCCACGGCTATACTCTTACCCGTGGCGCACCGAAATAGTGGTGCGCCACGGCTAAGGAGGGTGCCCCTCCGTCAGCCCAGGCTACACTTTGCCGTGGCGCACCACTATTTTGGTGCGCCACGGGTAATGTCCTACGCGTGGCGCATCTGTGTCTGGTGCGCCACGGCTATATACTCGTGGCACACCAAAATAGTGGTGCGCCACGGCTAAGTAATCCACCTATAAGCCTTTTCCTAGTAGTGTAAGATCATTGGGAATCAGGAAAGATCTCCACGGAGGACGCCCTGACGATGATAATGATCTGTCCGAGGAGGAGGAGATGGAAGGTCATCAGAAGGGCAAAAAGGCGAAACAGAACGACTATTACTGCCCTCCTTCGTGCTTCACTCTAAGCGAGAAGGAGATCGAACAGTTTATCAAGTGCCTTCTCGGAGTGAAATTTCCTTCCGGTTACGCGGGGAAGATAAGCAGATATCTGGACGCAGCGAAACAAAAGTTCAGCGGGATGAAGTCTCATGACTGTCACGTGCTGATGACGCAGATACTTCCGGTTGCACTCCGAGGGATAATTGACCCACATGTCCGCCAAACGCTATTGGACCTATGCAACTTTTTCGATGTCATCTCTCGAAAGTCGATCAGCATGAAGAAAGCCGTAAGGCTACAGGAAGAGATCATTGTGATACTAAATGAGCTTGAGATTTACTTCCCTCCCGCATTCTTCGATGTTATGGTGCATTTGCTGATCCATGTCGTGGATGATATCATCCAGCTCGGGCCGATGTTCCTGCACGGCATGATGCCATTCGAAAGGATGAATGGTGTCATCAAAGGATACGTTCGTAACAGGGCAAGTCCAGATGGAAGCATCGTCTAGGGCTATCTCACCGAAGAGTGCATCTCTTTCTACACGAATTTTCTAGACATCGAGAACCTTGTTGGTCTGCCCGAAAATAAACACACTGGCAAGCTCGATGGAGCAGGTCACAAAACAGGCAGGAGGGAACTACAAGTGGACGACTCTGGCCGACGCGCCGACTTTGACAGTGCAAACTTTGTAGCGCTACAACACATACAAGTGGTCGATCCTTGGTTGGAAAAGCACAAAAAATTTATTGAGAAGAAGTACAGTGAACGTGGTCAGCATCGAACGGACGTCGAACTAATCAAAGAGCACAACGCCACCTTCACGTGTTGGTTCAAACGCCACCTTCTAGATAATCCTCCGTCAATGACTTCCGCAGAAGGAAAACTCATATTCCTCTTGTCACAGGGCCCCACGCCCAACCTGATGACATAGCAGGCATACGATATCAACGGTTACACGTTCTACACGGAGGAAAAAGACAGGAATAGCGAATATCAGAACTCAGGGGTAACGATGGAATCCTTCACCGCTGACGTCAAAGAAAGGTACTATGGAAGGATCGAGGAGATCTAGGAGCTGGACTACTCTGGAGACAAGGTGCCGATGATCCGTGTCAGATGGGCTAAGAGCGTCAGTCCAAAAAAATAAGACGGATATTTCACCACCATGTCTATACCCGAAGTCTCCAAGTCTGCTGCTACAACGAGCGTCATCGCGAAAAATGAACCATGGGTACTGGCTAGCCAAGTTGCCCAATGCTTCTTCATCACCGACCCGACAATGCCTAGCCGTGTTGTCATGAGAAGAGGAAAAAGGAGCATCATCGGAATGGATGGAGTCACCAACGAGCAAGATTTTGACCAGTACGGAGACCCAAAGATGGAAGATGACGACGACGAAGAAACATACACCACAAGAAGAAGTAGGACAACACTACCCAAGTCAGGTGGTCTTCCGTTTGCAAGTCGAGATGTTTCGGGTCTAAATTATTCAACCGCCACCAAGAAGGGAAAGAAGATTGTGAAACGCTAGCTAGATGGTGTGGGAAATACGACACTCGATTTTGTAACCCTAGGAATTAATATTATAAATTAAGTATCCTAGAATTTGTAATCCTATAATATCATCAGAATATTAAGATATCCTACTATTAAGTATTTTTAATATTTGAAATGTGTCTTAAATTTATAATCGTAAATTGAAATAATAATAAATGCCTACTTAGCAATAAAAATATTAAAAAATGCCTACTTAATATTAAGTATATTTATATTTCAAATGTGTCTTAAAATTAAATTGAAATATGATATGTAATCCTAATAATTATTTTTATAAGTAATCCTAATAAAGATTTATTACAATCCTAATAAATTAAAAATGAAAATGCAATGAAACATAAGCCTAATAAATTAAAAATGAAAAATGCAATATAAAAAACCCTACAATGCAAATTAAATTGAAATAAAAATGCAATAAAAACACTAGTTAGCCGTGGCGTAGGGAGCACACCTGCGCCATGGGTAAATTACCCGTGGCGCAGGTCAATAACCCTGCGCCACGGATATTCTACGTACCCGTGCCGCAGGTCAACAACCATGCGCCACGGCTAACTAGCCCTAGATCTAAATCTGGCGCGCGCGCGGCCGAACCGTTCCTTCTCCAATTTCCCGAATCTCCCTTGCCTACGTGCTCGTCCCTATCGCCGCATCCTCTCCTCCTCCTCCTCGCCGCTCTGCCCTCCTCCTCTACCGCCGGCCGAGCCCCCTCCTTGCCGGCCCTCTCCTCCGCAGCTCTCCTCCGCCTCCCTGCCCGAGCCCTCTCCGCCTCTCCGCCGGTCGAGCCTCCTTCTTGCCAGCCACCCTCGCTGGCCCTCCCCCTCCGCACCAAGCTCTCCTCCGCTGCACCCTGCTCCTCCTCCCCGAGCCGTGACCGTGCTCCCCATCGAGCTCTCCTCCGTCGCCCTCCTCCTCCCCGACCGTGCGTGGTGAGTCCGCCCCCCTCCCTCCCCTATTTAGAGAAATTTTAATTTTAGAGTTAGTTTATATTTTAGAATTTAGAATTTAGAATTTAGGTAGATTTAGGTAGATTTAGTGTAGATTTTAGAATTTTGGCAGGTTCCTATATATACCGAATTGTGAAATTAGTATTAGTGTAAAAAAATTCGAAATGCAATGCAAAATTAAAAATGAAATGCAAAATGAAATTAGGGTTAGTGTTATTGCTTCTGCTTGCTGTTAGGGTTAGGGTTAGGGTAATGGTTAGAGTTTAGGATAAACTGAAATGGAAAATGAAATTTGAATTTTTTGGCAACAATAGTTATACCTTGCTCGTGTAAAAATTTCAAATTTTTCAGAGCTTGTTTGGTTCACCAAACAAAATTGACCTACTGTTAGGGTTAGGGTTAGGGTTTAGCACAATGCGAAATCAAAAATGGAATGCAAAATAGAAAATTAATAATTGCTTGTATGCTGCTGGTGGTTGGTAGTTCCTGGTGATATTTGAAATAAAAAATATCAACTTTCGAATAAGTTTAAATTTTCAAATTTTCTGGCAGAAATGCTCTAAGATTTTTCAAATTCGGCAAAATTCTGGCTGAAATGCTCTACAATTTTTGAACAACTCAAATCGACTCTGATTAAGCTGAAATTTTTACAGTAGGTCAACAATAGTTATACATTGCTCTTGTAAAAATTTCAGAATTTTCAGAGCTCGTTTGGTTCACCAAAAAAATTGAAAACTGCTGCTGCCAGGTTGCTCCTCTAATTGTGTTTTTGATGTTGCTTGCAGGTTGTGGTGGTGGTGTTGAAAGCTGCTGGTAGGGGTGCTACAGTTGCTTGCTGCTGGTTAAGTTGAAGCAAGGTAGGATGCATGTGATGGAATCCGGAGTTGTGTGCCGGTTGATGCATATAAAATGCATACATGAACTTTGCACTATAATACTTATATTCCATTCATATTTGCATAATATAAGGGGTATATTACAGTTATTTAATGATTTTTGATAATTTATAATGATTTCCCCTTTTTATGGAATTAATCCTGCGTAGGCAGAAAACCCCTTTTTCTTTCTTTATTTGTTTCAGGACCTTAACGATGTCATAATGAGCTATAAATTTAGGGGGGTCATTATTTTGGAAGGAGAAGATTTAGGAGCGAAAGAGGTTAACGAACGGAGGCCGGAGGACCAAAAAGGGGGGTCCCACGTGGCTACAGTACCAGGCCGCGTGGGCCCATCCCATTTGGCCCTCGTGGCCCCGTTTGCATCGATCCTTCGGCCAGAAGCTTCCTCATGACCTAAAAACGCCTATATAAAGAGCCCCCCGACGTTCTCCGAAGGGAGAGCCGCCACACGAGAGAAACAAGAAACAGAGACCAGGAGGCTGCAGATTGGAGGGGGAAAACTCCGGCGGAGCCCTGCCGGAGAGGTCTCCTTCTTCTCCATCGACATCTCCACCGTCTCCATGATGAAGAGGGAGTAGTCCGCCTCTGGACTATGGGTTTGTGGCAGTAGCATATGAATCTCTCTCTCTCTCTTGAGCTTCACTAATTAGCACCGTATGAGCTGCTGAACATGATTACGGTCACCGTTGTATTACCATTGTGGTGGATCTTTTTATGAGTTAATATATGTTGAGATTGCAATGTTATATTTCAGTTATGAAAGTAGATGCATATTATGTACCCCGTTCTTAAACCCCGAGAGTTCGATATTAAACCCTCGAGAGTTCGATATTAAACCCTCGAGTCACCTTCTTGGGGAAAAACTACCACTTCTACATACTCTACACTTGGAGGCTCAACCTACCCCTAATATATTATCTTCCTTTCAGGGTATCAAGAGTACTTGTTGGCGTTGTTGAGGGAGAAGAACACTCTCATCAATCCCGTCATCACCGGTTTATTTTTGTTCAATGTTATACTGCCGGAGTTGTGTGCCGGTTTATATGTGTGATGAATGTTTGTATATTGCCGGAGTTGTGTGCCGGTTCGTCTATGATGAATGTTTGTATTCTTGCCGGAGTTGTGTGCCGGTTTATATGTGTGATGAATATGTTTGTATCTTGCCGGAGTTGTGTGCCGGTTTTGTTGTGAACTTTGTAGGGATTTTAGATGAGTGCCGATGTTTTGCCGAAATGTCGATTCATTTCCGTTTCGGCAAATTTCCGGCACTCCTATGGCCAAAAATTAGCAAATGTCATGCCGAATTTTTCCGTGAAAAATTCTGCATGACCTTTGCTAAGTTTTGGAAATAGGAGTGCCACCGGAAATTTGCCGGAACGGAAATGATTCGACATTTTGATAAAACATCGGCATATGTATTTTTTTGTTTCTTTTAACTAACACGTTCCATTTTGCTGTCACACGTAGAACACATGGCTAACAACGATGAGGCCGGAGCTTCTTCTCGGCAGTTAAGCGTGGAAGAACTAGCCAGAGAGAAGAACACGGACATCTGGAGCTACTATGATGAGCCGACCAGGGATGTTGCCGAGGACGCCAATAATAGTGGCGCCGGGGATGGCGACGAGGGCGCCAATAATAGTGGCGCTGAGGATGGCAACGATACCACTACTAGTGGCGTCAGGGATGGCGGCGCGACCACTGATGGCGGAGAACGCACAGATGGTAGCCAAGCCAAAAAAGGCTAGGAAGGAGAGGAGTAAGAACAAGGTCCGGGCCTTGAGGCAAGCGATCACCCAAGTGTCCGACGGTGGGGCGCCTCTAGAGCCTAAAGGGGTCGCCGCAGGGTATGGCCTCCAAGTGGCATGCATCCTTCGAGAGGTCGTCCCTATCTATGAGGATAACATAAGGGATGCTAATAAAGCGGGTTTGCGCCTCCGCCTCATCAAGAGGCTGCACGAACGGTATGAGTTCCTGCCGGCCTACAGGGCCGATGAAGACGGTAATCATGATTTGAAAAAACTCAATGCCGTCAACAACTTTGCCCTCACGAAGATGAGCACGGCCTTGTCCAGCTGGAGAGGTAGGGTCAAAAAATTGATCGAAGACGATAAAAGTCCCGAGGAGATCTGGAACAAGGAGCGGGTCAACGAAGAAGACCTTAGGATTTTCCGGGGCAGGCTCGGACTACCTGTATCCAAGAAAATGAGTGAATGGGGGAGGTGGATGAACTCGAAGAATGTAGGACACCACCATCTCGGAAGTGGTGGTTACTTCGCGGCTGAGCCCAAATGGGAGAAGCAGGATGCTGAGTGGGCAGCTAAGGGCATCTCTAACCCCTTTGACAAATTTAAAGACAAGCAGACTAGAAATTTTGTCAGGACCCGGTTACCAAGGAACTTAAGACGGATCCTGCTGTCGTGAAGTTCCAAAAGGCGCTGGAGGATATAGAAAGTTCTAGAACCGCGGATGAGAGCTCCTCCCAGGGATCGACGAAGCCCGTGTGGGACACTCCATTCAACGCGGCGTTGAACAAGGTAAAGGGGCGGGATCTGGACAAGCCACCGTCAGGTGGCCGTGTTGTCGGCCATGGCAAGGTCCTATGGTGTGACTATTATGCCGAGGACAAGGAGACGCGGAAGGAGAGGAAGAAGCGCAAGCAGGAGGATATAGTCAACGAACTAGTGACCAAGGCGCTCGTCGGTTTCCTTCCTTCCGTCGTGACCTCGGTAACGGATTGGATCGACGGAGGTCGACAAGGGCCGTGTCCAGTGCCCAACTTTGGAGGCAACACGGCCAACACCGCGTCGGCGGCTTCGTCCGCCAACACCACGCCGTCACCTCCACCTGTTCGGGATAATCTGTCGGTCCACACCACGCCGTCGCCTCTTCCGGAGAATTCGCCGGCCGGCAACCCCCAAAGCGGTGCCCACTCCGACTCCGTGTCGCAAGACGTCGGCGGTGTCTCGACAATGGCCGAGCTCGATGCCCTCATGGTATCTAAGCGTCGTAGGCTCAACGCATATTACTTCATCCATTTTGCCTTTGCCTTGCATCTCTAACGCCCTACATGCATGTTCTTCACAGGGCGACACTAGATGCACTCTCCTACACCATGTGAATGGAGAGTTGAAGGATGTTGCTAGGGCTATCATCATTGCGCCCAAAAATCGCATGCACCACAACACGCCGATACCTGATGGCTGCTTTAAGGTTTCACTGATTAGGGTGCTCTCGGGCTGCAATGAGGTGGATCCTCCTTATCAACCCATGGGAGCCGAGGACCATCTGCTCCTCCGTGAATGCATCCCCTGGGCCATGGTATGGCCAAAAACCCAGATCCGTCTAAGCCCGGACACTCCACAGGTAACACCGCAAGTCGGGTTGGGGCAAAACCCTGTCAAGGCCATCGCCCCTGCACCACCACAACTTAAAGAGCCCGCGGCATAGAAAGACGACATCTTCGATGACTGCTACATCGATGATAACCGCTGCGACGACGGAGGATTAATGGCTCCTCTTGATGAACCGCCGACTGCTCCGCACACGCACGAGCCCGCTGGTCAAGCAGATAAAGCCGCGTGCACGAAGCGTCTGTTCGATTCTCAAAAGACGCCTCTAGCCGACGACTTCACGCAGAAAGAAGCAACACAAGCTGTCCTGAGCCCCAACACACTACTTGGGACCTGTCGCGAAGCGCTAGCGGCCGGAGGAGGCATCCCTCCGAAGCCTAAGAAGGGGCGGAAAAGAACTAGGAAGAGCGACTATGCATCTGCCAGCCAGCCGTCGCTGCCTCCAAAGCCGCAGCAGGGTGCCAATGCCTCTAGCAGCCAGCCAGCGGCTCCGCGGCCGATCCGGTTTAAGGACGGACCAGACCGAGCAAAGATGTTGCGCGGGAAATGCATATTGCGGGTCGACCGATGGTACCGCCTGATGTGCTCCAACTCATGAGTGGGGATATGCAGATGCTGCATGAGCGTGTTCTGACACGAGAGCTGGATCTTCTTAAAATGAAAGATCCAACACACCCACACCCGCTCTTCATTGCCAAGGTGCCAGAGGCAGTTGATGGCTTTTGCAAACAAGAGCCGACGGATTTGCTGTTCGTGCGATTTGATGACATCTTCAAGATGTTTAACTTGAAGCCGCTCCATCCTCATTTAGTCCGCTTATTCTGTCTCAGTATGGCCCACCAGGTCCTAAAAGAGAAGATCGGGGGCGTCGTGATAGCGGACCCCTACTACATGATTGAGACCAACTTCAGAAGCCATGATGGTTGGCAATTTATGTCGAAACACCTCGAAGAAATCATGGTGCAGAATAAGTGGAAGGATTACATTCTCTTGCCTTACTATCCTGAGTAAGTAGTTATTCTCTACGCCATAATGAAGATGCTTCATTAGATTTCTATCATTATTTTTCTAACACTGTCTAAATTGTTTTTCCCAGAGACAAGTACGGCGTCCTGCTCGTTCTTTGCCCGAAATTTTCCGTAGTCACATATTTGGACTCGGGTAGGGAGGACAAGCCGAAAGACTACACCAACCTCAAGAAGGCTCTGGATAATGCTCTAGTTGGCTTCAGTATGAGGGGAGGCGTCTTCAAAAGGAAGAGACCTGGAAGAGGAGGTGTGCTATCATTCCACCACATTATCAACTTCGCGTGCGTCATGCAACCAAAGAACAGCGAGAGGGATGCCTACTACGCCATCCATCAGATCCATGCCTTCGTACGGGATGAAGAGAAACTTAAGTTGCCAGATCAACTCCAACGCTGGGCCGAAAACTTGGCAACTATCCAGGATCGTGATCTTCGACAAGAATTCCATCGCATCTAGGAGACGTTCGCGCGGATCATACTACACGATGTCTGCGCCGTTGGAGGCATGTTCTACTACGACGGCGCTCCACTCGATAATGCGGAGGTGGAACGGCGTATAAAGGCACAAGGCGACATCCGGCCCTTCACGACGAAAGAAGGCGTCCGCCCCTTCCCAGCCCCGAAGACCATCGACGCCTAGCTTATCTACCTGTGTAGTTTATGTTCAAACAGTCGATGAAATTCGTGTTGTAATTAAACTTCCTTTAGTTTGTAATGTGATGATCGAACTTGCTACTCGATTTCGATGGAGATGCATGCATGTGATGTATATAATTTTGTCTACTTATATCTATTTTCAGTTATAATGCATGTGATCTATGTATTATGTATATTGTTCTGCAAATTGTATTATAGAATATGTCTGTATAAATACCTGTATTAGCATCTGTATAAATATGCAGTATATAAAAAAATACAGAAAAACCTAGCCGTGGCGCACCACAAAGCCTAGCCGTGGTGCACGTTAGCCGTGGCGCACGGTGGGGTGGTGCGCCACGGGTATGCCTCCTTAGCCATGGCGCACATACGGGCATGCGCCACGGCTAACTACTCGTGGCGCACCAGGACCTGTGCGCCACGGCTAACCAAATATACCCGTGGCGCACATGGGTCCCTGCGCCACGGCTATATATTACCCGTGGCGTGGCAATCCGTGGCGCAGGCCCCTGCGCCACGGGTAAGCCATTTTGGTGCGCCACGGGTAAGCTTTTCTGTGCTAGTGAAGGATGGGGAGAATCATGCATCTTTCCTTCAACACAAGCCCTACAAACACGATCTTTGTCAAAAGAGACATCTTCTTTTAGTCCGAGAATGTGGCCACCCTTGTGAAGACTTTGCAAAGTTCTCATGTTGACATGGGCTAGGCGGCGATGCCACAACCAACCCTTGTCGGCCTTTCCGAATAAGCACATCGAATTTGAAGTGGTTTTCTCCGAAAAGTCAACCACAAACAAATCATCCTCGACGTACCCAACGAAAGCGACCTTTAGAGTCTTGCTCCACAAGAGTACCACAACATCAATATCAAAGAAGACGACGAAACCCATCTTATTAAGTGCACGAACGGAAAGTAAATTAAAACCAAGGTCTTTGACAAGCATGACATTCGCTAGGGTGATATCCTTAGCGACTACCACCTTGCTAAAGCCCAATACCTCGGATTTTGATCGATCTCCATACGTGACGGTTGCTTCATTTAGATTTGGTCTCAACTCCATCATTAATTACTTGCTTCCGATCATATGTTTTGTGCATCCACTATCAAGCACCCATTTTGACCCACCGGAAGCATAGTCCTACAAGAAATCAGTACTTTGATTTAGGTCCCCATTTCTTAATGGGTCCTCTTTTGTTAGTAACAAGGGTCTTAGGAACCCAAATAGAACAAGCAATAGGTACATTTCTCGGACCAACAAACTTAGCATAGACATCCCCATAATAATCAACATATAAAATATAGTGGGGGTTAGTCTTTCCCGCAAAGTCATCACTAGTGGTTTTGCCCCTTGTGGCATCACCACTAGCAATGTTGATCTTCTTTGCTTGAGGAGCACTAGTAGTGTTGGCCTTCTTAGCTTGAGGAATCTTCTTTGCTTGAGGAGCTCTAGCATCCTTCATGAAGCTCTCTTTCTCCTTTTCCTCCTCAACGAACCCAAGACCAACTCTCCCTTTTTGTGAAGTAACAAACGGTTTCTTACCTAAGGAGATGGCCTTAGCAAGATTGATCTTCAACCTAGAATTTTCCTCAATGATATATGCATGATCACAAGTAATGGGAGTGGAGAAAATAGGCATATCATTTTTAGGCGGTTGAGCTTGAATTTGTTCATACGACTTAGTGAGGGTAGAGTGTTCACTCTCCAATGCTTTGTGGGCCTTGGAGAGCTTCTCTAGCTCCTCAGTTAGTCTAGAATGACCAACACCAAGCTCGACCTTTTCTTTCTTACATGCTTTGTATTTAGCAATTGCATGGTGTCGTGGGGCTACCTTTCGGGTACCCCACGGTGGTGGTACCTGGGTCACGCCAAGAGAAGCCCATGAAGTGTACCGTGTGGCCCAAGTAGCTGGTTAGGCCGGTGATGATTTTCCTTATTCTGTAATGTGCAATCCGCACCGTCCACCCGAGACCTGGCCTGTGATATAAAGGCCAGGAGGGTGCGTCACCTACGCGAAGAAACACACAGGCAAACCCTAGCGAGATTGCCATCTCGCCATTGTAGCCACCTCAATAATACCAGACAAGCAGGAGTAGGTCTTTACCTCATCTCGAGGGGCCGAACCTGGGTAAACTCGCCCCCTGTTAGCCGTCACAGCCACCAACGTTCATACTCTCTCCCCCTCAATCAACCCGGGGTACACAACCTTGGGATTTGCCGAGTCCACACCTCGACAATTGGCGCCGTCTGTGGGAAGAACAGATCGTTGGAGTCATGGTTGCGCCGGCCTCATCTGCAATGAAGAACGGCATCAGCGCCAGGGAGTCGATCTACACCGGCTTCCTCGAGTTTGTCCAGCACTCGCCGACGGATCTCCCGGCGTACGTTGAGCTGCAGCAGAGCACGTGGATTACCTTCGGTAGTCTGCGCTATCTGGTGGACAGTCGTGGAACGCTTCGGCCCACGCTGGCCACGTTGCGCGCGACGGATGCGCCTGCATCTACATCGACTGCGCCGACCGCGGCACCACCCGCCGCGAAGATCGCATCTACTGCGGCTACGGCGATCGCGTCATCGACTGCCGTGAAGATCGTGTTCACTTCGACTGCGTCAGCACCATCTACGACCGCGTCAACGGCGACCGCGGTGACCATACCCGCGGTTACCAGAAAAATCGCATCTACTGCAACCCGGGCACGAAACAAGTCTACTCCGACCTTCTTGTCCGCGCCCCAGACGAAGCCAAAATCTACGCCAATTTCGACCACGCCAACCGCGCTTCCGCATGGCGGAGTCGCCAGTAACAGTGACCGTGGCACCCGCCACGTTGCTGTGATCTTCGACTCTGAGCATAGCTCGGACGAAGGAAGCAGGACTGGGAGCATCAGCCCCACTCGACGGGTTTACCCCACGCAAGTTTATATGGCCAGCCCAGCACGATCCAACGGCGGAGAACCCGTATACCCGCTGGAGGTGACCATGCCGGACAGGGTGACAAGGCTCGTCATCACTCGGGAGATGGCGATCAAGGCCATGAAGCATGTGGACGAAGGCACGTTCCCTTCACCAGATGAACCCCGAGAAGACCAACTGGCGGTCCAGTACTTGCTTTGGAAGGAGTCCGAGCGAGTCCGCCAAGAGAAGGTCGATCTGATTCGGCGCAAAGAATTAGCCGACGCGTCGAGTGCCAGGAGGGCAGCATACTCGTTCTTGGCCGGATCGGAGGAAGTCACACAAGGAGGATGTCACAGGGCTCGCATGCCACGAGTGCCAGAGGCTGATCGCGTCCACATCACTCGCAATCTGGAGTCGTCATTCATGACGGAGGATGCGGACGGAATCCCCGTCCCCAAGACACCTGCTTCGGCCCTCATGGCAGTTGAAACCTACCTGCGACTAACACAGCCGCCGGAGGGTGACGCCCACGCCCGCCTTCATAGGCGACAAATTCAATCCCTCAGGAAGTCGAGGAAGTCCTGGCAAAGTCAGCACCAGCAGAAAGGGTGCACGAGAATCGAGGCCGCCGCGATCGTGAACCCGCACCACTTGCAGACCCAGCCCCAATTCGACTGCGACAGCCGCAGCCAGGCGAAGATGTCCGTAACGTCGTCGCACAGAGAAGGGTGGACCGCAGTCGACGGATGCGAGCGGCGAGTGCACAAGCCGACGACTACGACGACGACAACTTCGAGCCACGCGGAGCCGCATGTTTCAGCTTCAACATCCGTGACACGAAGATGCCCAAAGGCTTCAAGCTAACAGCGGAGACACCCAAGTACAACGGGAAGCAAGACCCAAGGGACTGGCTGGAAGACTACCTCATCGCGTGCAGCTGTCAGGGTGGTACTTCGACTACTGCCATGCAATACATCCAGTTGATGCTCACAGGATCTGCACGCGGGTGGCTCAACACTCAGCCCAGGGACGCTTTCAGCACCTGGGACGAGTTCAGGAACGCCTTCGTGAAGAGCTTTCTGGGGACATACGCGAGACCAACAACCCTCATTGAGCTCCAAGCGTGCAAGCAAGGTCGAGACGAGCCACTCCGTTCGTACATCCAGCGGTGGACCTTGCTTCGCAACACCATGGACGGAGCCACCTCAGAAGACAGGGTAATGGACGCATTCATGCACGGCGTTTACCGCCGCGACCTCCGTGAGGAGTTTGGTAGGCTTAGGCCGAGGAACATGATCGAGCTCATGCAGATAGCCAACCAGTGGGCAGATGGAGAAGACTCTGTCCGTGATGCACCACGATCTCCGAGGCAAGAAGCAGGACCTAGCAACTGGCGAGAAGGGCGCCTGAAGAAGAAGCCGCGTTACGTCGGCAACGACTCGATCGAGTTAGTAGTGGCGGGATTCGAAAATCGAAACCCCCCGTGAGAGTGAAAGACAGTACAACCAGGGCGGTGGCAGCGGCTACCACGGAGATGGAAGTCGCAAGCGCGAGTGGCGGAGACGCCCACTGACTGAAGAAGAAGAGTTAGAGCAACCCTGCAAGCATCATATGTTTAGGGACCCAGAAATAGGCAAGTGGGGATCCCGCCACCTATTGAAGGACTGCAGAAAGGCACGTAAGATATACAGAGCATTTGCCCGAATAGTCCCTCAGAATGGACAGCATGACAACCAAGCGGCACCCGTGGCACAGCCAGCCGCACAGCTGGCTCTCCAGGCGCTGCCTGCTCCTGCAGTCGCCAACCCAGTGCAGGCAGCGTTGGCCTTCTACCCGCAGCAGCAACAACAACCACAGCCGCAGGATCCTGCTAACGTGTTCCCGGCAGCACGTGGGCAGATTAACATGATACAGAAGGGACGTCCTTCCAACAGGACCCAGAAAATCATCACCCGCCAGGTCTACCAAGCACTCACCAACCCACCTGCAGTACCCGATTACCTGAGAGGCTCAGAAACAGCGATTACTTTCTCCAGAGCGGACCACCCGCCGGCGATCCCATGACCCGGGCACGCTGCTCTGGTAGTCGAAGCTCAAATCGGGGAGTACACCTTGAAGAAGGTGTTCATGGATGGAGGCAGCGGTATCAATATCATCTTCGCCGACACTCTCAGAAGAATGAACAAGTCAACATCCAAACTGACACCATCAGCAAATACCTTCCACGGTATAGTACCAGGGCAAGCAGTCACGCCCATGGGAACAATTACACTTGAGGTTATCTTCGGCACACCCGAAAACTTCCAGCGAGAGGCGATCGACTTCGAGGTAGTCGACTGGAAGTCGCAATATCACGCCATACTGGGTCGTTCGGCCTTTGCCAGGTTCATGGCAGTACCCCACTACGCGTACCTCCTGCTCAAGATGCCGGGACCAAAGGGTGTTATCACGGTGAAAGGCGATTTCGACCGGTCTGATAGCTGTGACCGCGAGTTCAGCAGGATTTCTGAGTTCTTCGGGATGGACGAGCACCTGGAGATGATGGCAGTCGACAACGACAAGACTCTGTTCCCGCCACGGAAGAAATCATCCAAGGACTCGGCATTCAACACAAGCGACGACACAAGGGCCCATCAGGTACACCCGACGGACGCAGATAAGACAGTCAGGGTGTCATCAAGCCTGACTAGCGCATAGGAAAGCGCGCTCGTCGAGTTCCTGCGCGAGAACTGGAAGATATTCGCCTGGCAACCTTCTGACATGCCAGGTATACCAAGGGAACTCGCCGAGCACTCCTTACGCGTCCGCAAAGACGCCAGACCAGTCAAGCAGACCATGAGGTGCTTCGCGGGTCCCAAGAGAGATGCCATCAGCAAGGAGATTGACCGGCTGCTTCACGCCGGATTTATTCGAGAGATAAAGGAGTCAGAGTGGGTAGCAAACCCAGTATTGGTGGAAAAGAAGAAGACGAAGAAACTCCGCATGTGCGTCGACTTCACCGCCATCAACAAATGCTGCCCCAAGGATCACTTTCCGCTCCCGCGGATTGATCAGATTGTCGATTCGACTGCAGGTTGCGCGCGCCTATCCTTCCTGGACGCCTACTCCGGGTACCAGCGTTCATACTCTCTCCCCCTCAATCAACCCGGGGTACACAACCTTGGGATTTGCCGAGTCCACACCTCGACACATGGTCACGTTCTTTAATGAGTTTAGCAACAATTACATCATTTGATTCTTCTATAGATTCTAGTTGTTACTCTAGAGAAACTCTAAGCTCATGCTCTTCTTCAAGATTGTCTTTCAAAGATGCAATTTCCATAGCAACCTCTCTTTCAATCTTACCCTTGATCTCAAGCATCTCTTGAGCTTCACCATATTGACTCATAAGAGCCTCAACATGCTTCTTTGTTTCACCTTGCATGTTAGTGATAAAATGATCGAAAGCAACTATTTCCTCTTTGATTTTAAGACTAGTAGCATCATCCATATTACTTATTGCCTTAGGAGATGAGGGAGATGATACTTCGGTGGTCTTGGCCATGAAGCATCTAGCGGAGGAGTTGGGGACATTCTCATTGGGGGATTCAAATAGGGAAGGAGATGATGAAGAAGCAATAGCAATGGCGGCAACTTCATTTGTGGGCTCTTCTTCTTATTCCCCGGATCAGTACTCTTCTTGAGCAAGCAATACAATTCTCGAAGGCTTCTTGTTGGTAGCATTTTTCTTGAAGAAAGGTTTCTTATGGGTGTCCTTTGACTTATCCTTTCGAACAAGCTTCCCTCCATGATGTTATCTATTCTCAAAAGGACATTCGGCCACAAAGTGATATTTATCTTGACAATTGTAGCACGAACGAACCCTTTGTCCACCCTCCTTCCTTCCACTTGCCTTGTTGACAAACTCCCTTGCCTTGGATGGACTCTTCCAAAAGACTTTAGACGTGAGAGCCGAATAGTCCTTGAGAGTACCTTCTAGCTCTTTGGGATCCCAATGTGACACATCTTCTTGAGCCTCATCATCATCGTCTTGCACCAAAACCTTGGCCTTCAAAGCAAGTGAAGATCCTTTATGCATTCCAATGGCTCGGGCTCGAGCATCTTCGGCGTTCTTGGCGGCCACCTTGTATGCCGCCATCTCTTGCATGACTTCAGTAGATGACATGAGGTGATAGTTGTGTCTTCCTTGGAGACTCTTCAAGTCGGTGGATTCGAACGGCCAAAGGGCACTCACATACTTCCTCTTGATCCAAGCATCATCCACATTGGTTGCACCAAGGGCTCAAAATTGAGTGGCAAGGGTCTCGAGTCTTCGATACATTTCTTCATGATCTTCACCATCTATCATGAAAAAGCCCTCGGCTTGGTTGCTCAAGGCTTCAAATCTATTCCTTTGCATGCTCTCATTACCGACTAACTCTTGAGTGAGAATATCCCAAGCTTCTTTGGCGGTGGTGGCAAGCTCGATGTGAGACATGTGCTTTTCTCCCACGGTGGTATGAATTATGTTGAGAGCCAAGTCATTGAGTTGATCATCCACAACTTCTCTTCTTGTCATGTTGTTTGGGTCGACGGCCTTGAAACCAACTTCGATGATTCTCCATAGCTCGCTCGAAGCACTCTTGATATGTGATCTCATAAGAAATTGCCAATTAGAAAAACAAGATGCATTAAACTTAGGTGGATCACCCCTATTGTTTATACGAGGATGCGGGATAGGTGGGTCGACGGAGTACTTAAATGGAACACCATGGTACCCCTCCTTCCCATTATCAATTTTAGGAGGGATTCATTAGTGAGTTGTTCGCCCTCCCCACTATGCGCGGCGGAAGCATTAGCCTCTAGGAATGATGTAGCGGGTGGCTTGTTAGCCTTCAAGAGTTCCCTCATCATAGCACGCAACTCCTCCATTTGAGTGTTCATGGATGATGTCAAGCTTGTTTCCAAATTATTGAGATCATCCATGGTCACTGGAGGGGTGCTACCACCCGTAACATCATCACCGTCACCCATACTCTCTTAGGCGGTGAAGCCTAACTTAAGAGCCAAGGATCTGATACCAATTGAAAGGATCGTATGGGCACCTAGAGGGGGGGGGGGTGAATAGGTGCTACACCAATTTTTAATTATTTTTCGATTTTAGGCTTAACACAAAGGTAAATTCTCTAGATATGCAACTAAGGTGAATTTACCTATATGAAGAGCAAACTAAAGCAACTAGGCAATTAATACGATACAAGTAAAGACAACTAAAGGAGAGAGATAACCGAAAGTAGAAGCACGCGGAGACAAGGATGTATTCCCGAGTTCCTCCTTGTTAAGGGAGTACGTCTCGTTGAAGGGGTGTGAGCTCGCCACAAGAGGCCTATTCAAGATGCCACAAAGGCCTCACCCTATTCTCCGATGAACCGCACCCAAGGGTTTGGTTCACCTTCCACTATTCGGAATCCTTCGAGGCGGAATCCGGAGCCTTTACAACATTTTTGGGGCACACACCCACAACTCAATTGGGGGCTCCCAAATCAACACATCTGGCACAATTACAACAAGTAGTAAGCACAAGAATTCTAGAGTAACACAATGCTAACCCTAGAAACGAAAATCCTCAAGTGAATGAGGGGGAAATGAAGAACAGCTTGGTGAAGATGTAGATCCGGGTCTTCTCCTTCAATCCTCCAAAGATCAACGAGTTTGGATGGAGGAATTGGGAGATCTATCGATTTTGAGCTCTGAGATATTAGGGTTCTTAAATGCTGGACGAGCTAACTGTCCTGAGGTAGGTGGAGGGGTATTTATACCCCTCTGAAATTCTGACCGTTGGAGTCCACTAGGGCCGGAGACTCCGGCCTAAGTGGGCCGGAGACTCTGGTGCAGGCCGGAAACTCCGGACTCCTTCCGGGGTCACTCCGGACAGGGCAACAGTACCGCACCACATTCTGTTTCCTCGGGGAAGGCCGGAGACTCCAGTCCAGGGGGACCGGATACTCTGGTGTGGGGCGGAGACTCTGCACACCAGCGGAGACTTGTCGATGACGCTCAACAGGACGGAGACTCCGGCCACCATAGGCCGGATACTCCGGCCCCCCGGAGACTCCGAGCACCCCCTCCGGTGATACTCCGGAGGGGTATCCAGTACCGCACCACATCCTGGCGAAAGGCAAGGAAATCCAGGGGTCGGAGACTCCGGTCCTGGCAGACCGGATACTCCGGCCTAGAATTGACCTGCAGCATAACAAACTCTGCCAAATCTTCCCTTTTTGGTGGTTGATGCTTAGGGTAAAAATATGACAATAAAACTGCAGCACTTAGCATCACATTAGATGATCACTAGTGTTGTTAACTAACACACAAAATCAATAGGGTTTAGGAAATGCTCTTTCACCTGCCCTAAGAGGCTTGGGCGCTCGGTTAGGGCGAACATGTCGGGTCTAGGTCTAGGCTGCCCTGGGCGGCGTGTGAAGGTGTTGTGGCCGCCTTGCTCGCTACCTTCTCTTGCCACTCCTTCCTCGCCCTCTACCGTTCGTGTGCTAGCTAGATCTGGGCCAGGAGGGTTCGGATTTGTAGCGGTCATCCATGTTCGTCATGTGGAGTTTGTTGTCCCATCGGTGCGGTACTTTGGACGTCGGGACGACGACCCTAGAAGGTGGGCCGCACGCCCGGCTCTCCGGCGAGTGGCGCTGCAGTAGTGATGACTCTTCTCTTTGGCTGTGTGGATGACTAGGAGCAGGCGGCAGGGAATCCTGGTGTTGACGGCGTTTTGGCTCTGGCGGCTCCCAGATTGTGTCCTAGAGGCATGTCTTCCGACAGGGGACGGTCCGGGGTACCGGGATGTGGTGCGAACGTTTTTCTAGATGAAAACTCAGCGGTTTGATGCCTGTGGGTATTGTGTCCCTCTTGGGGGCGTCGTTGTGGTTACCTTCCGGGTGAAAATCCTCGATTGTATCAGTCTGGACGGAGGCGACGCGTTGCGTCGTCACTCACTTGGGGCTCGGTCTCGCTCCGGTGTCATCGGCTGGCGAGCTCGGATCATGTCTCGACTCTCGAGGCACTTTCGGCGCTAGCGTGGGGCGATTTTGGCGGCCTCCTATCCTTTGCGCACATGACTTAGTTATCACCTATCTCCTTCATTGTCGTTTTTACAGGATTGACGCTCCATGATCCGGAACGGGTGACTCTCTCCGGTGACAACTTTGTGAGTGTGGTGAGACGATGTTTGGTGGTTTTATAAGGAGGCATGGTGTCACCTCTTGTCAGTAGTCTTGGATGCCTCTTTCGGGTTGTGGCTACTCCTATAATTTATTTGTTTTTCTTATCCATTTTGTAAAAGATTATTACTTAATTTGTAGATTTTATATTTATATAAAACAGGATGAAAACTTGTTTTGAGAGTACTAGGGCGGAGATCATGTACTCCCTCTGATCTATAAAAAGTATCGTCCACTTAATATAAAGTTTGTACTAACTTAATACAAAATGAGCGACACTTTTTATGGATCGAGGGAGTATCTCTTAGGCTGGTGCCAGTGCACCGCCCGTTATAGCCCGGCCACGTCAGCTTTTACCCCTACTCTCACCCCACTCTCACTCCACTCTCACCCCACGGTGCCAATGCACGGGCTGTAGTGCCAGCTCTCACTTCTCTCTCCTCCACATCAGCAGTTCTTTTTCAGATTTAGTTATTTCACTCGCTTTTGTTTAGACATTCAAAATAATGCAAGAAAATAATTTTATTGAACTAAAAATAGTACTGATTACATAATAATTAATAAAATTGCATAATAAATAAAAAAATTACATAATAAATAAAAAATACATTCTAATCCTCCTCATCATCTTGCAGCCCAAGCTCTTTTTCCACCATCTTCATGGCCTTCGCATGTGTGCGTTTTTCTGCTTCGTCCATGTCGGTGGTTGATCGGTCCTTCATTTTGTTCCATTGCTTAAGTAGCTTAGCCTTCACTAAACCACTCCACATGTTCTTCATTGTGAAGGCTTTACTTGCTACCTCATTGCTTGATGAGGATTCCTTCCCCTTCCTCCTTCCCTTCTCCCTCCGTGCCGTCGCCTTGGCCCTATCGCGGCCTATTGGACGCTCCTCCTCCGTCGCCTCGCCAGAGCTGTACTCACCAGAAACTCCGAGGCGGCTTCTCTTGGCAGTGGAATCGGATCCACTACCAGGACCATGTTGTCCTTTCCACTTCGGTTCATTGCGAACAGCTTGCCACCAGTGGAAGCGTTTGAAAGGCTGAGTCACTCTTATGTCATTCTCGTACCTCGCCATTGCCGCCTTCATGACCATCGCATCGTCTGCTCCATTCTGACGTAACCCTTCTTCTTGGATGTAGTATCCATTAAACATGGTCACCTCACGGTTGTAGACGTTCCAATGATTCTTCAGTTGCTTCGCGGTCCGATGACGGGAAGGTGCCGAGGTAGAGTTGAAGGTTTCAGCTATCTGACCCCAAAAACTAACGCCGGTCTTGCTATTACCGGCGATAGAGTCCTTAGAGTGAAAAATCCAAGCATGAACCTACCCCGAAATAGATATTGTTAGTCATATAAAAGAAAATTCCATATTAAATAGATGACGGGTAATTAAATTACCAGTTTTTCCTCGTCCCCACAGTTGTCCAGTCAAGCCTCTTCGGACGCTTAGGTTGGATTGTTTCCGCGGCTTCGTTTTGAGACTCGGAGCCGGAGCTTTGAGCAGTGGTTGTAGGAGGTGGTGGGGGGTATGGAGCATATGGCGCGTATGGAGCATATGGAGGTGGAGCATATGGACCGTACGAAGGTGGTGGGTACGGAGGTAGAGTCCCACTCCCGCTACCTATAGGTGGAGCATGTGGAGGTGGAGGGTATGGATACGGAGGCGGAGGGTATGGAGCATATGGCCCCGGAGGTGGACGGTATGGACCATATGGCCCCGGAGGTGATGCGCCGGTGGGGAGTAATACTCGGGGATGCGGCGAAGAACCGACATCGGAGCGACGATGTGTCGGAGAGAAATCATCTTGGGGAGGGGCTGGTGACCCGTCGGACTGCAAGAGATCGGTGAATGGGGTGAAATCTGGAGACCAACCCGACATGGTGGAGAAGATTTGGGAGAGTGGAGGAGAGAAATGAGATGAAGTGGGGTGTGGAATGAGTGAAACCAGGTGGGGGTATTTATAGGGGGTTGGGAATGAAATTTGGAATTTTTTGCAAAAAAATTTCGATTTTTTTGAAGCTCCAACGGATACCTCAACGGCTAGCTGACGTGGACGAATCAGAGCTCGCCACGTCAGCTAGCCATTGCCACGCCGCGCTCTCGCCTAGCTCTCGCCCCGACCCGCTAGCGCGCCGCCCCGCTCCCGCCTCCCTCTCGCCCCCCCTACCGCCGCCAAAGCGGGCGAGAGCGGGGCGGTAGCGCCCGCTCCCGCCGGGCGACAAATCCATCGCCCGCCTCCCGCCTCGCTCCCGCCCGACGGCGGGCGGTACCGCCCGCCCTACCTCCTGCGTTGGCACCAGCCTTAGGCTGGTGCCAACGCAGGCGAGAGGCCGGGCGATACCGCCCGCTGTCGGGCGATAGTGAGGCGAGAGGCGGGCGAGACGGGAGCGGCGGGCGGTGGATCCGTCCCGCCCCACTACAGCCCGCACTGGCACCATGGCGCGGGCGAGAGCGAGGCGAGAGGCGGGCGAGAGCAGGGCGACGCGCTGGCGACTGCAGGCGAGAGAGAGGCGAGAGGCGGGCGTGAGAGGCTGACGTGTGGGTCCGCCTGGAAGAAAAGGTAAGGAAAAAAGGTGATGTGGCTATAACCTGGGACTACAGCCCATGCACTGGCACCGTGAGTTGAGAGTGGGGTGAGAGTGCGGTGAGAGTGGGGGTAAAAGCTGACGTGGCGGGCGATAGTGAGGCGATACACTGGCACCAGCCTTATGTGTCGACTTAGTGTCTCAGTCTAATGGGTTGAAGAGGGGGGACGGGCCTATGCGGAGACCGCGACGTGCCATGCCACCTGTGGCCCAAAGCCATACCGGAGAGGGACGAGGCGCCCTGTCGAATCGCATCATCCAATCTTCCTCAACCCCACCACCCTCCCCCCCTCCTTTATCCCAAATCACCCAATCAATCGCCCCGCCCCGGGCCCTCGGCCCCGCCCATCCCTCATAAACCGCCGCGGTCGGCGGCTCGCTCGAACCCGATCCGCCGATTCCCTTTCCCATTGCCGTCCCGATTCCATCCACACGCGGCCGACCTAGCCGGAATCTGGGTTTTCTGCGTCGAGCCGGCGAGCGGAGTGCCCGGTGGTGGAGGCGTGTTCGCATGGCGACGGCGGCGCGCGGCGGCGGCGGATCGGCGGGGAGGGTCGGCGACTGGGACGTCGACCTGGGGGGGAGGTGGGACTGGCGCGCCATCCCGCAGCTGCTCTCCTCCGCCTGCATCTTCATCTGCTCCGGGTGGGCTCGCTTCGCATGACCCTGTGTTCTAGTCTCTCCAATTGTTGTGCCATTTTATCTTCTCCTTCGTGGTAAGCAACTGTAGATGGTCTGCTCACATAGCCGTGGTTGGTGGTGTACATGATCGGTAATGACGCGTTGCGGTCTAGCCTGGCGACTGCTTGTTATAATATAATGGAGCGTGATCTTGTTGTCCCGGTTACTGCTTTCTCGTTTCATTCTGAGTTTTTTCTTCTCTCAGCTAGCATCGCTACCTAGCACTAACGGACTAGCTTGTAGGGTAGAGTGGGTATCGTACTTGATCATTTCGCCTGCCTGTGTTTCCTGTTTGAGTGCTACTCCTTCAGTGAGTGATTTTATGCTAATGGTCGCCACGTTCAAACTCCTTGCAAACAGAGCAGAGGCTGTTTTGGATGCTGTGAGGATGCCGTAAAACAAGTCGGCGAGCTTTCCAAGAGGTTGATTACCCACGCCCGAAATCCCACGGTGGGGGAAGAGTTTTGGAGCACGACCACCATCGAGGTTGATCCCGCAGATCTACGAGGAGCGATCCACACATCCGCTTGGGACCTTGATCAGCTTGGAGTTGGAAGCAGCCATAATCTCGCCGAATCTGCTAATCATGGTAATTCCTTTTCGAACTATGACGACATATATTATACTCAACCCCGAGACGGTGCGCATTATCTAGACACCTTTGCAAGCATCAACCTGGATATTGACTTAATCAGCTGTTTTGGGGCATGGGGCATCTTTAGTCATTTTAGTTGTGGAAAACATCTACATTTTCTTTTATCTGCTTCTGATCATCCAACATTGTAATTTCAGCTGTGAATAATATCAATCTTAACTTGGTGGTGTGTTAGAAAGAATACAATTACTTCGTATAATAACACTGTTCACGTCCAACCGTAGTCAGTTACCTATTGATTTTTTATCAAGATCGATGCAATTGGCCTTCTATGTTCTAAGCAGGAAAGTTAATTAGGAACTTTGATTTCACACTGTTTGGTTTAGTTGTGTGGAAAACACTTCCATTTTGTCTGTGTTTTCTAGTTTCGACAGAGCACTGATTTGGAAACTTTCAAACTCATACTTTATTTTGCATTATGTCTTCCAAATTTCCCTACTAAATTTGAAATACAGTGAGTTTGTGCAGGCAAACTATTGTGGCAAGTATATAAGGATTTTATTGCTGTATAATAAGGGGGAAATAGAAGTCCAGTTACCATTCACGTGTGAAGGATTAAAGGACCGTCACATGTGTGCCTGTGAAGAGTTTTAGTTGACATGGTAATCTGATCAGGTAGAAAATTTGTTGCAGGTTTTTCTCTTTGGAAACAAACTAGGGACGAGTGGACTGAGAATATAAGGCAGCAACCTGTGGTGAAGCAGGTCCAGGAACCAGTATTAAGGTATGAAATGAAATGCCCGATCCATATTTGGAAAAAAGAGGAAGACACAAACTTTACATGATTCAGCTGGCTAAAATGCCTGTGCAACCTTTTCTCTTAACTCTGAATGATTTTTGTTGTATCCTTCACACTGCTTAGTTGATGCTTATTCACACCTTTTTTCGACCAAAGTTAGATCTATCTCGGGTATCGTGAACACCTTGTTTTGATATAGGGGATTCAGATAGTGCTGCCCTTATTGGGTTTCATTTCTCCAGGATCTTCTAGTAGTGCTTAGCTATATAGATTACTACTTTGTTGCCCCACCCTGGACATTGTACCGGAACCCTGCCATGTTTAATCTATGATTCTGTTCCTTGCTAAAATCATGTGTCTGAAGTTTTAAAAGCACACCATTGCTTCATATTCTTCTTGATGTCTGATTTCTTTTCTCTGTATAGTTGATCTTCAATATGTTATATAGAAGTTTAGTTTCTGCATCTAGAATTATATAATTTTGTAGTTATACAAATAACAAGCAACATATATGTGGGAGAGGCAAAGCAACGTCTAGCATCAACCAGTGGCGAGTGGCAACTATTGAAGACACTGAAAACCAGTTTGATATACTTAGATAAAAAGAAGCATAAACCAGGTTCCTCTTGTTCTTTGCTTTCTTTGTTCAAATCGTTACTAGGTTTGAATTTCAACCTACGAACATTCATGTATCTAAGGAAGCTTAGACTGAACAATAGCGTGGAAAGTGGTCTGAATCTCTTTTATGCTCACCAAACCATTTTACTCATGCAGTTGGAATGCAGCATATGAGAGTTTGCTTGGATCAAATAAACCATTTCCTCAACCCATCCCTCTACATGTAAGATCTAAATCAGTTCAATTGATCTCAAAAAAATCTAAAGCAGTTCTATTTACCATTCCATGTAAGGCATGTGGTTAAACCCGTATGATGAATTTGCAGGAGATGGTTGATTTCCTCGTGGAGATCTGGGAGCAAGAGGGGCTTTATGACTAGGGCGAATGCGTTTGCACGGGAAGAATAACATAGATGTAGGTCTGATGTGGTAACGTGGGTGTGGCCTGTCATACTTGTTTTTTGTGATTGGAGGCCTGTGTGCTTGCTGAAATACAGTGCTGTGGGCTGCAGTGGTTGTATTGGTAGGAAGGACTGTCCAGATTTAATATCGCTTTGTCGAATTTGTCAAAGAAAGCAGCAGGAGAGAAAGATGCATGACACCGACTTGTGGACATAAATGTCATATGTATGATCGAGAAGAAAAGATGGCTTTTGGCGCTGATGTCTGATGATGTTGATTAAGATGGCTTTTGGCGCTGATGTCTGATGATGTTGATTCTTCACGAACCACCTCCACGTCTGGCCACTAACATAATCCGTTATTCACTATTTCTTGTATATGGACAAACACGAGGTAACTAGACAGCGAAACAGACTTACCTGTTTGGAATCAGATTTTCTGGGACGAAGCCACGAACTGAATTTATGTTCGTACGTTCTTTTCTCGTTTCAAGACTCCTTTGGGTTGGGTCGAAGGAAGTTTGGGGAATGCTGATGGTTTAAGTCGACGCATAGCAAAAATCTTATCTTGCAAGGGGTTTTGACATTTTTCTATAGAGTGTGCTCCTTATAATTAAATAAACCTTCAAGCATTTTGAATACTTTCCTAGTATCCAGTTTTACGGTGTACGAGCCAGAACCACAAATTCCTAGACGACCTTACATGCTTGCTTCTATCTGTTTTTCGTTTCTTCAAAAATCAAGTGCAGTGGGGGCAACTTCTTTATTTGTGTAGATAGATCCGCCACATGGATTCTACCACGGTACCCCTTCCGTGGTAAAAAGTTTTTAACCATGAAAAACGGACCTTCTACCACGAAAATCGAGCGTGGTAAAAATTCATTTTTTAATGGTTACATGTTTATATAATTATTTTATATCATTTGCAATATTTTCTAGAACTAACCTAATAACCTAGTGGCAAGTGTCAGTTGTTGTTTTTGAGTTTCCGAAAATTACTTTAAAAAAGTCGTCGAACCCCCCCCCCCCCCCCCCCCCCCCCGAAAATTACACGATACCTATTTTGTCAGATGGATCCAGGAATCAAAAGGACGCGGGGAGACGAGCCTCGAGGGGCCCACATGGTAGGAGGCCACGACCTAGGGCTGGGGCGCAGACCCCACCTATGTGGCCACCTCGGCTGGCCCCTCTCGACGCCCCTTCCCATATTTATTCACCCCAACGCGAAAATAACCTAGACGACAATTATTTCTCCAATTTCAATACCGAGTTGTCGCCATCACGGAAACCAGTCTGGAGCCTTGTTCCCGCACCCTGCCGGAGGGGGGAATCGACACCGAGGCATCCACACCAACCTTGTTGCCTCCCCAGTGATGCGTGAGTAGTCTCATTCTGAACTATGGGTCCATAGCAATAGCTAAATGGTTATATCTCCTCCTTGTTCGTCAATATAATGGTCTCGTGAGCTGCCTAACATGATCGGGATCCATCCGATATATTGCTTATATTGTTATGTTTGCTGGGACATGATGAATTATGATGTTACGACCAGATTGTGCATGTTTTCTTTAATATATGAGATTGTTTTATTTACATTCTTGTATGCTTCCCGATCTATGTGGTTACTCTATCCAAATAGTTGTGTTAGATCTCCAAGAGGGAGTATATGCTCGATACTAGATTCTTGTCTTCTTCATCCCTGGGCTTGCGTGACAGTAATAACAATTAAGAGTAAGGATGTGTTGTTGTTACTAAGGATAAAATAGCGGTGTTTGTTTCTTCATGTTATAAATATTGCTTACACCATGTACTATGCTTAAGACTGTTTTCAGCTTAATACCTAAAGTGGCACATAAAAGCGCACTCGAAGTGGAATATTATTTATAGATGTTGTCTAGCTGGTGGTCTATATATGTTTGACGTGATGCCTACATGAATATGTGCCTTGTTCATTCTCACAAAATTATCTAATCATAATTCTTTCAATTGCCTACCTATAATTTGTTTATCCAACAATGTTATTATCTTCGGAGAGATGCCACTAGTGAAACTATGGCCCTAGAACCATTTTTTAATATTGTTTACAAACTCGTTCTTCGTTGTCCCGTTTTTTCTTTTACTTTTACTTCCATTTGCTTTCCACACTATATGTTTAACCATTTGTTTTCGGCGAGACCAGAAGATTGACACCCTTCCTAGAACGTTGGGAGCAAGGTTGTTTTGTGTGTTGTGTGCAGGTCCTACACCAAAGTTTGTGAACATACACACTCCTTCTAGTTCGGTAAACATTGGTTCTTTCTGAGAGAAATTTGTTGCGGTGCTACATCCACCTTCCTCTTGGGGTAATTTTCCAACGTTCGACACTCACGAATTTCTGGCGTCACCGTAGCCATCATTTTTCCATATTTCTCTTCTTTTTTTTGCAGAAAACAGACACATAACAAATTTTCACCTTTGTGTTTTTTCTTATGCTTTCCAATTTTTCCAATAGGTAGATCACCGAAAGTGACCCGAGAGAGCCATTTTGAGAATCACCACCACCCCCCTTGGATCTTGCCCGGTCCGACCCCCAATCCTCTCCGACAGCGCTGTCCGTTGGGAAAGCGGAGGGCGAAGCGCTTGGTGTAGCCTTATATATAATAGCTGTAGGTTCGCGTGTGCTTTTCTTGCCGTTACGACGACTATGGCCATGCCGTTTGGAGAGGTCCTCCGGTGTCGACGAGCAGCAACAGAGGGTGGTGAGCTAGGGAAAGCTTCCTCTCGGTGTCCATGGAGGCTGTCGATGCATGGAAGTTGTTTTCTTGCCCTCTCCTTCAATAAGCTCGTGGAAAGAGCCCTTAGATCTAGCGGGTGATGTGGTGGAGCTTGGGGGCTCGGTGCTTTCTCTCATTCTTGTCGTCGCGGTGACGGAAGGTGGAGAGAGGTGGCTAGTTCGGAAGCTCCATGGGGAGTATTTGTTGCAAGTTGGAGTTCATCACATGACGGCCTCCGTTCGCCGTCATGACCTTTGGCTGAGAAGGCAGCTGTTCCAGATGCCGATGCTGGCATCAACTCAACCTCCAAGTCGGAGGCCCTTTGAGTAATTCCCTACAGCATCCCACGGCCTTCCTCTCCCAAGTGGTTTTGTCCCCGGTGAGAAGAAGGACGGCCGACGATCGAGTTCCTATTGCTACGGTGGAGAAGAAGGACCCCAAGGGCCTGATTGCTTTATACATTTGTTGTCTAGGGTCTTTTGTGCTAAATGTCAGAACCATGTTGTAATTCTTATCTTTTCAAGGTCATGTATGCATATTTGTAATCCCACCGACCATTTAACGCAGCTCTAGGCCCTTGTGAGCCTTTCCCCTATGCAACAGAAAACAGGAAAAGCCTACCAAACCCCCGGGGGATCGCGTGACTCCATCCTCCAGGTCGAGCGCGCACCACGCGTCCCACGTCGTGTCGAAACAGAGCGACCTGATACCAACTCACCGCTCCTTCACCTTTATCCGTTCCCTGTCCACTCATTTTTCTCTATGTCTCTTCTCCCCCACTCGCATCTCTCTCCTCCTTCCATGGCTTCTCTCTCCCCAGCTGAAAGTGCATGGTTGCCCCCATGCATAGTTTTGGTAATTAATGACAATCTCGATGGACTAAGATTTGTTTTGAGCTCTATGTGTAGGTTGTCCTTTATCTTGTGTCAAGGTCATTTGTTGATCAAGACCAAGCTTGTCTCCATGTGTTGGAGTTAAGATGCTTTGCTTGATCTCCATTTGTTGGAGTCAAGCTCAAGGGAAGAAAAGATTTGTGTTGATCAAAAGGCCAAGTGAAGATATGCCGAAGAGGTGCTTCTCCCATCTTGGTGTATGGGGGAGCCACATGTGAATCTTCACCAAGCGAAGCGCAATGAAGAAAGGTGGTGCATCTTGAGGAGATGAAGATCGTCTTCTTCGACCTCAAGTGGATTAATGCGCAAGGCAAAGGTATGATCTTGATAGGGTTTCTATTTTACCGGTCTCATATTGTTTAGTGAGAGACCGGATTATAGGATAGGTAACCGTACTATCAAGAGGGGCTCTCGACCGAATATCATGATCGTATCATCGTAGAGAGCACAAACCTTTGCATCCATGCAATCATCCTTATTGGTTCTTATTTGTCTCGAATCGTGGTGTGGCCTTGGTGCTTGTCGTGCTTGTCATGACAAAGCCAAGTTCACCGAAAACGGTTTTCATATGCGTCTTCTATTGCGGTTTCGGTATTGGAGATTTTGCCGGTTTATCCGTGCGGAAGATTTCTCTCTTCCATTTCTTTGCAAAATCTCCATTGCTTGTTTGTCATTTTTCAAAGGTAGCATTTGATGTCCTCTTTCCAACAAAATTGGTTTTATTTCATTCGGACGTCAATTGCAAAAGTTATAGCATTTTCGGTTTGCGAAAAAGAGTTTTTAACGTTCCCCATTTGGTTTTATGATATTTTCTTGGACTATGATGTTTCTATGCATAATCTTGTTGTGCCCGTTGTGACAATTCCAACGAGTCCAAGATTATCAAAAACGGAGTTCGTGGGTGAAAGTTATTGCATTTCCGATTTGCAAATGGGAGCTTTTACCTTTCCCCATTTATCTTTATATTATATTCTTGGACTATGATGTTTCTCTGCATATTCTTGTTGTGCTCGTTGTGACGATTCCAACGAGTCCAAGTTTATCGAAAACGGAGTTCGTATGCGAAAGATATTGCGGTTTTATTCTCGGTCCTTTTTAAAACAGATTATTCAAAAACAGAAATTGAAAAAGAAAAAAAAAAAGGGCCTGCCGGCCTGGCCGGGCCGAGGCCGGCCCATGGCCGGGACGTTCGGGTGGTGTGCCGGCCTGCTGCCTCCGCTGGCCGGCCCGAGGCTGGGGACAGGCCGGCCCATTCGGCCACCTTCCCGGCCCGGCAACATCTCCGGCCGGCCCAAGGCCGGGGAGCAGGCCGGCTCCCCTGTTTTTCCTGCGCTGCACTGTTTTCTTCGATCTGCTCCTTTCCCGGCCAGGCCGGCGTGCTGGCCGGCCCCAGGCCGGGTCGCCTGGCAGTTTTTTTTCCCCTCTTTGTCCACGTTTTTCTCCTCCAACGGCTCCTTTTTGGAGCCACCTATAAAAGGGGTTTCTTCCCCATTTTTCTTGTAGATCTCATCCCTAGCTCTCTCTCCTCCATTGCCAACATTTTGAGAGCTCGATTCCTCCTAATCCCTCCGATGATTCTTGCCCAAATTTAGGGAAATAAGAGAGGAGATCTAGATCCATCTTTCCACCAAACAAAATCTCCTCTAAGTGAGGGGAACTTGTGGGATCTAGATTTTGGAGTTCTTGGTGTTTCTCCTCCGTTCTTCCTCCTAAATCCCTCCGTAGCATTAGTTGCTTCGGTTGGATTTTGGGGAGAAGAATTTGACCACTTGGTGTGATCTTCCCCTTTTGCATTTGTTGCATCGGGTTGTGCTCCCCACGGTGATTCGTGGGATTGAAGGTTGGAAGCTTGTTACTCTTGGGTGCATTGTGTTCCCAAGAGCTTTGTGCCTCTTGGGTGCATTGTGTACCCTAGACGGTTTGGAGGTGCCGCGAAGACTTCGGCTTGTGGAGCTTCGGCACGTTGGGAGCCCCCAATTGAGTTGTGGGTGTGTGCCCCAAAGGTTGTAAGGGCTCCGGAATCCGCCCCGAAGGATTCCGATAGTGGAAGGTGAACCAAACCTTTGGGTGCGGTTCATCGGAGAATAGGGTGAGGCCTTGGTGGCATCTTGAGTAGGCCTTTTGTGGCGAGCTCACACCCCTCCAACGAGACGTACTCCCTTAACAAGGAGGAACTCGGGAATAAATCTTCGTCTCCGCGTGCCTCGGTTATTTCTATACCCGAGCTTTTACTTATGCAAATTTACATTGTGATAGCCATCGTGCTTGAAGTCTATATCTTGCTATCACCTTGTTACTTGCCTTGTTTAGCATAGGTTGTTGGTGCACTTAGGTAAACCTAGAATTTTAGGTTGTTGGCTTGTTAATTTAAACACCTAGTTTTATTCCGCAATTATCAAGCCCCTAAATAGAAAAAGTTTTAATCGCCTATTCACCCTCCCCCCTCTAGGCGACATCTCGGGCATAGTTGTTCTTTCAATTGGTATCAGAGCCTCGTCTCTCTTGTTTGGCTTTACCGCCTAGAGAGTAAAGATGTCGTCTAGGGATTTAGTGCACAATTCCTTGTTTAGATTTAATGGCACAAATTTCAATGTTTGGAAAACTCATATGCTTAGTCACTTACGGGTCTTGGACCCCAATATTGAGCGTATCTTAGATATAGGTTTTTCTCCTCCAAAGGACTACGCAAGTACGACTTTAGAGGATGAGAAAAACTTATATCTAGATGCTCTAGCATCTAACGAGTTTTGCAAGTTTGTGAGTGTAGTTGTGTTTGAGTCAATCATGCCTCTCCGGGATACTCATGAATTATGGACCAAGCTTGAAGAAAAATATGGAGTGTCCAACTCTATTGAGGATGATTGCTTTCCCTCCACCTCCGGCCGTGACGAGTCCTCGTCTTCATCTACTTCACCAAAATGTGGTAAGCCACAATCCAATGTAATGGTGAGTAGTGATAGGCTTTGCAATTTGGATAGTGAGCTCATTGTTGATGATCATTTATCTCTATCTTGTTGCAATGCTTCATCTTTGGACCTAAACACACATAGCACTATAAATGTCATACATGCTAGTGTTGATAGTCCTTGCATATCATCCAAAAATTTCTTAGATAAATCTAATGATGATATGCTTGCTTTATCTTGTTCCAATGATGAAAATGCTTGTGTTCCCTCTAACTCTTGCATGNCATCATGTGAGGAGGAAATCATAACGAGAGAGTTTGGCCTCTCTTAGAAGAGACAAACCGGTAAAATCTCCAATATAAAAAATGCAAGAAGATATTCATGAAATCCGTTTTTGATGAACTAGAGCTTGGTATGCAGATGAACACAAGCTCTAAATTATCACATGGATAAAATCCAAATAACAACCAAGAAAGATGATTGCAAAGATGCAAAGGTTTGTGCTCTCTACTACGATACGATCAAGATATTCGGTCGAGAGCCCCTCTTGATAGTACGGCTATTTATCCTATAACCCGGTCTCTCAACTAACATCATGAGACCGGTAAAACAAAAGCCCTATCAAGATCATACCTTTGCCTTGCGCATTAATCCACTTGCGATTGATGAAGACGATCTTCATCTCCTCAAGATGAACCACCTTTCTTGATTGCGCTTCGCTTGGTGAAGATTCACATGATGCTCCCCCATACACCAAGATGGGGAAAGCACTCTTCGGCACATCTTCACTCGGACTTGAGTGTTGATCAACACACACTTAGCCTTGATCAATACAAACTTTTCTCCCCTTAGCCTTGATTCCAACAAATGGAGAGCAAGCAATGCAAATGGACACACCTACAATTATAGCTCAATACAAACATTAGTCCATAGAGATTGTCATTAATTACCAAAACCACACATGGGGGTGATGACTCCCAAGTGCAGGAGATCAATTGTAGTACCTTTCAATTAGAAAAGGTTGTCGAACCCACGAGGAGCTGAAGGTATTGGTTAGAAAGAATGATAAATAAAACAATAAAAGATGCAAATGTTTTTGGGATTTTTGGTTGTATAGTTGCAAATGAATAAAAATGCTTAAAGTAGATGGTAGCAAATAAAAAGCTCTCAAAGGGAGAGAAAGCCCAATCCTCTATGTGGCAAGAGGACAAGCTCAAGTGGTGTGTAACGTATAAGTGGAAAACGTTCCCGAGGGCGGCATGGATATCACTAGGCATAGAGATTTGTTAAACAACACGTTGCATATCTTGTCAAGTTTTAATCTTCTTTGGGGCGGAGCCATAACTAGGCATAGCTAAATAATTAAACTACAACCCCTTATGATGGATCATGTGGCCAATTTAATGACTTGCACAAGAGCTATTAAGACATAAAGTCCCACCATAGAATTACACTCTAAGGTCCCCGAGACTACTACCCACATAATATAACTGCATGACTCTGTCTTAGGCTTAGTTGTCCTACCAAGTCTTCCTCAATTCATTACATTACGTTGTTCTCCTATAAGCCCTTAAAGGTGAAGTGTTGTGTAGTCGACGTTCGCACAACACCATCATAGAATCACATAGAAGATAAACTCTTGACAAAATACCAACACATGTTATATATAAATCATTGCCAATTCATCCTATGCCCTCAGGAACATATGGGAACTACTCACAACGCGCAAACATGATCATAATCAGTGGCATAAAGGGTACAACACAATCTGAAATAAACACTTCGCCACCAAATAATGACAAGTACCCAATCACAAACATGAATAGGAGCACAAGACAATGATCTAGGGTATAGCAACTCTCAAACTATGAGGGGAACGGAGTGGATCACGGAGATGATGATGGAGATGGTGCTGGTGCTGGTGATGATGGTGATGTAGGGGTCTCCTCCCATGCCAAGGAGGAGAGGTGGTGATGATGGCGGTGATTTCCCCCCTCTCCGAAGCTCCGGAGCAGCACGATCTGACCCCCTTCGGAGAGAATCAGGAGCTTCGCTGCCGCCACGGCCTCAGATAATTCGGGAAAAATTAGGGCGTCCCTTTTCGGCGAAGACGAAGGTGTTGGTTAAAAGCCCCACGCGAGGAGGTGCCCCAGGCGCCAGTTGATGGGTCCCACGCGGCCAGGTACATGGGCCGCGTGGGCCCACCTAACTTGGCCCTCGTGGCCCTCCTGTCTTCGGTCTTGTTCCCACTACTCTTCTCCTGATGAAAAACGGGCGTGGTATTTTTTCTCTAATTATTTGGGTTCGCGATACTCCTGAAACAATAAAAACAAGAAAAGGGGGGTATTCTGCCTCCCAGATATTAAATGCCAAAAATAGGGACTTTGTATGAAAGTCCCATAAATTATCTAAAACATGCAAAACATTGATATAACAGTGCAAATAACATTCTAATAAGATGATATAAGGTATAAAAATGATGATATAAAATGCACGTATCAACTCCCCCAAGCTTAAACCTTTACTCGTCCTCGAGTAAATAAGGACATAGATCATTGCATGCATCGATGGACTTATGGTTGATAAATAAATACGGGCATTATATCATCATCATATTCAATTGCAATGTAAGATTAATGAACTAAAACTCATACACATGAGGGAAACATAAGTAGAAGCTCTAGCAATCACCCTTACTTTTGAAAGCAAATAACCAATGTAAGTTGGACAACTGAATCATACTCCTTTTTCCATGCTTTTGCTTTTCATGGCAAGCATTTGGATGATTAGAGTTAAATGTGAAAGCAAATATGAGTAGTGGCCTTGATAAAGTAAAGGTTAGATGTCTCATGCCCCTTGAATACAAGTACCTACACCATGATTACTCAACTTGGGAAACAAAGCAAGTTTAAGTTATCTATCATTGTAAGTAATAATGGTATTACCAAGAGCCTCAACTGGGGTACCTCTTGTCCCATGATATGGATCAAGCCCACATCAAAACAACAAGACAAACAAACATAATGAACAACCTCAACACCCTTTTTATTTACCAATTGATATAGCTTTTTATTGCAGGATGTATCACAGGAAGTTCAAAACAGCATGTAAGTAAATTTCCACCATGAATGATGCATGGCTTAGATTAGCGGCCCATGTTTCTCTCTAATAATTTATACAAACTCATTTAAACTTGCTCTATTTACAAATTATTTCATCATGATAGGCATCCATAAACAAAAGTACAGGATATCAACTAAATAAATGATGGAACATGTTGAAAGCTTTGCATGTGACAGCACATATGGGCCAACTCCCAACCTTAAACATTTATCAAGCCACTACCATCATAATTTTTTTTTTGAATTTAAATACTGTAGGGGAGGCCCCCACAGCCCTTTATTGAAAGAACGAACAACTGTACAGGCAATAATTACAAATATTTACAAGCAAAAACTTATTGTAAGTTGTCAAGCCATGATGACAAAAGAGGTTTAATGGAATCTTTCACCCTATGCCCAAGCAAGGTGACATCTACGAAGAAACCAGCCTTCCAGCTTCTGAATGAAGGCAAAATCTCCTTAAAAATGTAACCATTCCTCTGCTTCCAAATATTCCAGCAGGCCAAAATAACAATCTCAGTAAAACAGGGTCCCTCAAAACCCTTCCTGGCGATCAACAGATTATCCAACATTGAAGCATCATGCCAGCTGATCTGCAGATATGACCAGACTCTTTGGCTGAAATTACATTGGAAGAATAAGTGCATCCAATCTTCATATTGGTGCCGAGGGCAGAGCACACAATTATGATTATTTGTAACGCTCCAATGCCTGCGTATTAACATGTCCTTTGTATTGATCCTGTCATGTAGTATGAGCCAAGCAAAGACCTTATGCTTGGACATACATTTTGACTTCCATATCCAACAAGAAGGCATGTGAGTAGTGATACCAGAGAAATAGAACTGGTAGAAACTACTAGATGTGTATTTCCCCTTTGCCAAACAACTGATCCATTTGTCAGAGGATTCACTGAGAACCACACTTTGTACCATCATAAAATTAATCACAATGGTTCATGTTTATTGTTTGATATTTTGATGATATGATTCTACAGTTGTCCAACAAACTCATATTAATTTAATCCAATGTAAGATGTGATTGAAACCTCTAAATATGCCATGCTCATTTGCATGAGTGTTACCCATAAATCTCCAAAACAAGAGAACCATGGATGACACCATACTTTAATATTCATTGATAAACCACAAGATAGGGATACATGATAATGCTCTATGAGCTCACACAAGCTTGAACGAAATTGATAACTAAACGATAAAAGCAAAACACACCTTAACTAGATAGATAAAAGAGACTAATAAAGAGAAAGACTAGGTAGAACTCCCCCAAGCTTGACATCTTGCTAGAACTTCCTCTCTTCTTTCTTATTGCCTTCATAATAGTGGTCTTCGAGGTCTCCAACGATCCTCATCATGAGGTTGTAGGCTTTCTCAAATTCTTTTGCAGCTTCCCCCAGTTTCTCCATAAGGTTCTTCTCAACCGTCTCCTTGCTAGGCTTCCACTCGGGACTTGATACCTTCTTGTTGGGGATCTTGCGATCCCACTCACCAGGATAATTCTTTTGAGTGATGTGCCAGGATTCCCTGTCAATAAGAGTAGAAACTACGTTTTTGCTTGCAAGCGAGAGCCTAGGAACCTTCCCTCCAGTTTGGATACTGATAACCTCTCAATGTGGAAGAAGGGTATCGATCCGCAGGAGCAAGAAGGAAAAGTTATCTATTCCCTACAACTAAAGTGTCACAAGTTTTAGTTGATTATGCACTAAACAAGTTTAAAGAACAAGATGGTTGATTTAATGGATGGAAGTTTAATGTAACAAAACAAGAATGTGAAAGTGTCCCAATCCTCTTTAATGCAAGAGGACAAGACAAGGGAACAAGAGTGTGAAAGTGTCCCAATCCTCTTTAATGCAAGAGGACAAGACAAAGGTGTAAACGGTGCTTTGGAAATAAGGCCTAGGGACCATACTTTCACTAGTGCACACTCTCAACAATAATAATATAATTGAATACATAGATATTTCCTCTTCACTATGCTACCCCGAACTATCCTCTGGTTTGTATAACGAACACCAATCCATTATGTAGGGCTACAAAAAGCACACCTTAAAGTTCGTATTCCACATCTATGGACACTTCATGCGGTCACTATTCGCATCCAAAGATAGTACTAACAAACACCACAATATCATAGAGACACCCAACACAAATAATAACTCATGATAAGTATTCATGTAATCTTTAGCCTAAGAGACACACACGGTGCACACACTATCAACTTCACACCATGGGACAAGGGTGACTCCAGCAATCACTTCAATAAAACCACTAGAGTAGCATAATTCATAAGATGATGAAGAGTAACATCTATGGATTCAACTAGATTACAAAGCTCATGATCACATAAAGATCACACCATGGGAGAGAGATAAACCACATAGCTACTGGCATGAGCCCTCAGCCCCGATGAGGGACTACTCCTTCCTCATCATGGAGATGGTGGAGATGAGATGATCTTGCTGTAAAAGATGATGATGAACACGCCGGAGGGGGGTGGAGCCCTCCGGAGGTGGATTCCGGCGGCGTTTCCCCCCTCCGATCTTCTTCGGCGGCAGCCCTCTGCCTCTCTATTTCTGGTTTTGCGTTTCTCCGCCGCCTCCCTCTGGAAAACGTTGGGGGACCTTTTATATAGGTGTTTTCAGGTCACGAGGATGCTTCTGGGCGAAGGATCGATGCAAACGGGGCCACGAGGGCCAAATTGGATGGGCCCACGCGGCCTGGTACTGTAGCCACGTGGGACCCCCCCTTTTGGTCCTTCGGCCTCCGTTCGTTGACTTCTTTCGCTCCTAAATCTTCTCCTTCCAAAATAATGACTCCCCTAAATTTATAGCTCATTATGACGTCGTTAAGGTCCTGAAACAAATAAAGAAAGAAATAGGGGTTTTCTGCCCGCGCAAGATTAATTCCATATAAAGGGGAAATCATTATAAATTACCAAAAATCATTAAATAACAGTAATATACCCCTTATATGATGCAAATATGAATGGAATATAACTATTATAGTGCAAAGTTAATGTATGCATTTTAGATGCATCAGATACGCGTCGTCTTCCTCTTGTTACAAGAGAGCGGTTCACCCCTACATTGGCTACAGCAACAGGCGATGGAGGTGTTGTCGCCAAGGGCGTGAAGTCGAAGATAGCCTTGTATTCTTCTTCATCTTCCTCTATGTCATCGTCATCGGAGTAGTCCCTCCTCTTCCTGTTCCTCTTCCATGGGGACGTGGGGCTGAGCCCCTCAAGCTCATCATCATCATCATCCATGGAGGAACATTGGTAGGAGTTCCCCGAAGACATGGCTAAAACCTGGCAAATAGAAACATCAAGAAACAAAGATCGCTCGAGAATGCTCGGTGCGAGATTAGATCGTCGGAGAGGGGTATATATTGAGGGTTTTTAGGTCAAGACGGAGCGTTGGGATAAAAAACGAGGCGAAAAAGGTCTCCGAGGTGGAAAAGGACCCTGTACTTGGCCGTGTGGGGCCACCTCTTTCCTCCCTCGGGACTCCGTTTCGTCAAGTTTTCTTTCCCACACTTTTATTTCCATAAAAAATGACTTCCATAAAATTTCATGTAATTCCGAGAAACTTTCCAATACAAAAGTTACCTTTTATTGATTTGGAGTTGCTGAAACTGCTCGACCCCTTTTATTAGTTCTTCCGGTGTTTGTAAATTCAACGTTTCCAACATTCCAACGAAGCTTTTTCCTGCAATATAATGTTTAAGACGTTGTCCATTGACCACATGAGGTTTACCTTTCATATCACCGTAGATACGGATAGCTCCTGAACGGTACACCTCCTGTATGACTAATGGTCCCTGCCATTTCGAGGCTAGCTTCCCTGCAGAAAACTTGAAACGAGAGTTGTATAATAAAAGTTGATCTCCTACTTTGAATTCTTTTCTCTTAATCTTCTTGTCATGCCAAATCTTAACTTCCTCTTTAAAAATTTTAGCATTTTTATAGGCTTCATTCCTCCATTCATCTAGCAGGTTTAAATCAAGGATTCTTTTCTCTCCTGCAGTCTTAAAGTCAAAGTTTAATTGTTTAATAGCCCATCTAGCTTTATGTTCTAATTCAATAGGTAAATGACACGCTTTCCCATAAACCATTTTATAAGGGGACATTCCCATAGGTTTTTTAAATGCAGTTCTATAAGCCCATAATGCATCATTAATTTTAAGTGGCCAATCAGATCTAGACTTGTTAACTTCTTTTCCAGAATGAGTTTAATTTCCCTATTGCTTAATTCAACCTGTCCACTTGTTTGAGGGTGATAAGGAGATGCAATTCTATGGTTAACATCATATTTTTCGAAAGCTTTCCTAAAAACACCATGTATAAAAATGAGAGCCACCATCAGTAATTAAGAACCTAGGAACACCAAACCTTGGGAAAATGATGTCCTTAAGCATCTTCATTGCTGTGGCATGATCTGCACTTTTGGTTGGAATTGCCTCCACCCACTTTGTAACATAGTCAACTGCAACCAAAATATGAGTATGCTTTGTCTTTGAAGTTGGGAAAGGTCCCATAAAGTCAAAACCCCACACATCAAATGGTTCAAGTGGTAGAGAATAATTCATAGACATTTCATTTCTCCTACCAATATTTCCTACTCTTTGACATTTATCACAAGATTTAACATATTCATGGCAATCTTTAAATAAAGTAGGCCAACAGAAATCAGATTGTAATACCTTTGCTGCTGTGCGATCTCCTGCATGATGACCTCCATATGGACTATCATGACAATCTCTTATTATAGCCTGTTGTTCATGCTCAGGTATACAACGTCTAATAATACCATCTACACTTTTCTTATAAAGGAAAGGATCATCCCAAAAATAATGTCTAAGATCATAAAAGAATCTCTTTCTTTATTGATAAGTAAAGTGTGGAGGTAATATTTTTCCAACAATAAATTTTGCATAATTAGCGAACCAAGGAGATGCAGATTTAACACAGGATACATTAACATTTGCAAGTTGTTCATTAACAAAGCTATCATTAATAGGAATAGGATCATCAGGTATATTTTCCATTCTAGAAAGATGATCAGCTACTTGGTTATCTTCTCCTTTCCTATCAACAATGTGTAAATCAAATTCTTGCAATAAAAGTACCCATCTTATCAATCTAGGCTTAGCATCTTTCTTGTTCATCAAGTATTTCATAGCAGAATGATCAGTATGTATTGTGACTTTGGAATCAGTGATATAAGGTCTAAACTTGTCATAGGCAAATAGTACTGTAAAAATTCTTTTTCAGTTGTAGCATAATTTCTTTGGGCAGCATCAAGTGTTCTACTAGCATAATAAATCACATTCAGTTTCTTATCAACCCTTTGACCCAAAACAGCCCCAACAGCATAATCACTAGCATCACACATAATTTCAAAGGGCAATTTCCAATCAGGAGGTTGAATAATAGGAGCAGTTATTAAAGCATTCTTCAAAATATTAAAAGATTCAATGCAATCATCATTAAAAGAGAAAGGAACATCCTTTTGCAAAAGATTGGTTAGAGGTTTTGATATTTTGGAGAAATCCTTAATAAACCTACGGTAAAAACCTGCATGCCCAAGATAACTTCTTATACCTTTTATATCCTTTGGGTATGGTAGCTTCTCAATAGCTTCTACCTTGGCTGGATCAACTTCTATTCCATCTTCAGAAATCTTATGCCCTAGAATAATTCCTTCGGTAACCATGAAGTGGCACTTCTCCCAATTGAGAACTAGATGTTGATCTTCATAACGCTGCAAAACTTTGTTAAGATTGAACAAGCAATTATCGAAAGAAGTTCCATACACAAAAAAATCATCCATAAAGACTTCCATTATCTTTTCTATATAATCAGCAAATATAGCATTCATGCATCTTTGAAAGTAGCAGGAGCATTACATAAACCAAATGGCATTCTTCTATAAGCAAATGTACCAAATGGGCAAGTAAAAGTGGTCTTTTCTTGATCGTCCTTATGGACAGGAATTTGTGAGAAACCTGAATAACCATCTAAATAACAAAAGTGAGAGTGTTTAGATAACCTTTCTAACATTTGATCAATAAATGGCAATGGGTAATGATCTTTTCTAGTTGCTTTGTTCAATTTCCTGTAATCAATGCACATCCTATAACCAACAACAGTACGTTGAGCCACAAGTTCATTCTCATCATTTGGAACTACAGTCATTCCACCCTTTTTAGGAACACAATGGACAGGACTAACCCACTTGCTATCAGCTATAGGATAAATGATACCAGCTTCCATGAGTCTTATTACCTCTTTTCTTACCACTTCTTTCATTTTTGGGTGGAGACGGCGTTGATAATCAACAACAGGTTTTGCATCCTCTTCCAAATTAATTTTATGCATACATAAAGCTGGGCTTATACCTTTAAGATCATCAGGAGAGTATCCAATAGCTGGTCGATGAGCTTTTAGTACATCAAGTAGTTTCTCTTCTTCTTCAGCTGAAAGGTTAGCACTCATAATGACAGGATATATATTCTTATCATCTAAATATGCATATTTCAAATTGTCAGGCAAAGGTTTCAATTCAAAACTAGGATCCCCTTTAGGTGGTGGTAACACTCCTAAATTATCAGGTGGAATATGCAACTGTAACTGTGGTGGTTGCTGCCATAGTATTTGTTCTAGAGCCTCTTTTTCCTCATCATTAAATGGTTCATCTTGATTAAGCATATAACGTTCTACAACATCTGTTGAAGCTACAGCTATAGGAGCAAGAGTTTCAATTATATCTTCAGAAATTGGCTCTTTCACAACATGTTTATCAGCAAATTTGGAAAAGTTGAACTCAAGTCTTTCATTGTCACATTTAATAAACACTTTCTCTTTAAGCAAATTAATTTCAGCTCCAACAGTACGCAAGAAAGGTCTACCAAAAATGATAGGACAAAATGAATCTTGAGGGCAACCAAGCACAATAAAATCAGCAGGATATTTTAGTTTACCAACTAGAACTTCAATATCTCTAACAATTCCAAAAGGACTAATATATTCTTTATTGGCAAGTTGAATTGTCATACCTGTCTCTTCCATAACAATAGGATCAATATCAGGCTTGATTTCAAGATAGAGAGAATATGGAATGACACTAATGCTTGACCCAATATCACATAGACCGTGATAATTTGAAGTCCCAATAGAGAATGATATTATAGGTTTTCCCACCTTGGTTGAATTACCTCTGATAATTTTAGTAGCATCTTCACATAGATAAACATCAACAGGATCTTCTTCATTTAATTGTTTGATAACAGAAATTTGAGTATTGACTTCCACATGTTCATATGGCTGAGGACATCTTCTTTTACTCTTGTTAGTAACATCAGTAAGTAAATTTTCTTAACTTGGTTTGGATATGGGGGTGGCTCAACATACTCCTCAATTCTCACAGATGACACTGGCTCTATCTGTTTAATAACTTTAGGAATAACAATAGATTGTTTAACAGGTTCAACATAAGTTTCAAACCCACTTTTAGGAATACAGATATGCTCAGCAAAAGATTTAGCTATTTCAAGTATAACATAAGGATCAAGATTAAATGTATCACGCATATTTTAAACAAGATAGAAGTAGAGAAGCTCTATACACATGAATATCCATAATCAAAATAAGGTTTATTACCTTTATCAAGTTCCCAGTGTCCAGTATTTTCAGAAATAGTTTCCAATAGATTATATGCTTCTTCTTCAGTATTATTTGTAAAACTCCCGCCAGACGAATTGTCCAGAATTTCCTTATGCTTCATAGGTAGCCTCACATAAAAGTTTATCAATATAAGTTTCTTTGTAAGATCATGACAAGGATTCTCACGAAGGAGTGCCTTCAATCTCCCCCAAGCTTGAGTAATACTCTCTCCCAGATGTGGCCAGAAATTAAATATATAGCAGCGGCTCTCATAAGCTTCTCTAGGAGTAAAATATTTAAGAAAGAAAATCTTCCTCAATACACTCCATTCAGTAGTGGCTCCTTCATCCAAAGACCTGAACAAAATACGAGCATTACCAGATAAAGACATAAATAATAGCTTCCTTTTCACATAGTCCTCAGAAATACCAGGAATCCTAAATAAGCCACATATTTCTTCAATCAATTCAATGTGTTCACGTGCTGTCTTAGTTCCATCCCCTGAAAATATATTCTTCGTAACTCTTTCAACATGGCCAGTGGGAATTTTAAATCCCACTTTAGGTATCTTAGACACAGAAGTTTCAACCACTTTAGCAGTAGTGGTATAAGCACTTTCATAAAGAGTAAGGTGCAGCGAGGGACGATTCTTAGATGCCATAATATCAATGAGATAGAACAGCAAATATAATTCAGATTTCAAGTTTCCTTACCAAACTTCTTACCAATAGCGCTACGCTCCCCGGCAACGGCGCCAGAAAAGTATCTTGATGACTCCCAAGTGCAGGAGATCAATTGTAGTACCTTTCAATTAGAAAAGGTTGTCGAACCCATGAGGAGCTGAAGGTATTGGTTAGAAAGAATGATAAATAAAACAATAAAAGATGCAAATGTTTTTGGGATTTTGGTTGTATAGTTGCAAATGAATAAAAATGCTTAAAGTAGATGGTAGCAAATTAAAAGCTCTCAAAGAGAGAGAAAGCCCAATCCTCTATGTGGCAAGAGGAAGCTCAAGTGGTGTGTAACGTATAAGTGGAAAACGTTCCCGAGGGCGGCATGGATATCACTAGGCATAGAGATTTATTAAACAACACGTTGCATATCTTGTCAAGTTTTAATCTTCTTTGGGGCGGAGCCATAACTAGGCATAGCTAAATAATTAAACTACAACCCCTTATGATGGATCATGTGGCCAATTTAATGACTTGCACAAGAGTTATTAAGACATAAAGTCCCACCATAGCATTACACTCTAAGGTCCCCGACACTACTACCCACATAATATAACTGCATGACTCTGTCTTAGGCTTAGTTGTCCTCCCAAGTCTTCCTCAGTTCATTACACTATGTTTTTCTCCGATGAGCCCTTAAAGGTGAAGTGTTGTGCAGTCGACGTTCGCACAACACCATCATAGAATCACATAGAAGATAAACTCTTGACAAAATACCAACACATGTTATATATAAATCATTGCCAATTCATCCTATGCCCTCAGGAACATATGGAAACTACTCACAACGTGCAAACATGATCATAATCAGTGGCATAAAGGGTACAACACAATCTGAAATAAACACTTCACCACCAAATAATGACAAGTACCCAATCACAAACATGAATAGGAGCACAAGACAATGATCTAGGGTATAGCAACTCTCAAACTATGAGGGGAACGGAGTGGATCACGGAGATGATGATGGAGATGGTGCTGGTGATGATGATGACGGTGATGTAGGGGTCTCCTCCCACGCCAAGGAGGAGAGGTGGTGATGATGACGGTGATGTAGGGGTCTCCTCCCACGCCAAGGAGGAGAGGTGGTGATGATGGCGGTGATTTCCCCCTTTTCGGAGCTCCAGAGCAGCAGGATCTGACCCCCTTCAGAGAGAATCAGGAGCTCCGCCGCCGCCACCGCCTCAGATAATTCCGGAAAAATTAGGGCATCCCTTTTCAGCGAAGACGAAGGTGTTGGTTAAAAGCCCCACGCGAGGAGGTGCCCCAGGCGCCAGTTGATGGGTCCCACGTGGCCAGGTACATGGGCCGCGTGGGCCCACCTAACTTGGCCCTCGTGGCCCTCCTGTCTTCGGTCTTCTTCCCACTACTCTTCTCCTGATGAAAAACTGGCGTGGTATTTTTCCTCTAATTATTTGGGTTCGCGAAACTCCTGAAACAATAAAAACAAGAAAAGGAGGGTATTCTGCCTACCAGATATTAAATGCCAAAAATAGGGACTTTGTATGAAAGTCCCATAAATCATCTAAAACATGCAAAACATTGATATAACAGTGCAAATAACATTCTAATAAGATGATATAAGGTATAAAAATGATGATATAAAATGCATGTATCAGTGCTCCATCAAGACGTCGGAGTTGTAGTTGTAGGAGTGCTCCATCATGTTGTTGATGCTCATGGAGTCAGGGTCGGTGGAGTGCTCCATCTTGTCATGGAAGCTCGTGGAGTCGGGGTCGGTGTAGTAGCTGTTCCCCATGTCTTCTATGCTTGTGGCATCGTGGTCGTTGTAGCTCATCGTCTCTTCATCATCATGGCCTCCACAGTATGCTCCGCTCTCACTAGATATGATCACCCACAAGACAAGTGTATATAGGAAGTGGAAGGAACTAGAACACAATCTCACCTTGTTGATAGTATTGGACGTCGTGAACGACCAAGGGCAACAACGCACAAAGTAAAGAGGCTTGTGTTCAAATGTCCAAACGCAAACTCCAAAACACACACGGATTTTTGAGTGGATAGGTATGGAATATGGAAAGCAAATGGAACAACCGGAAACCAAGATATTGTAATGGCAAGTAGAGAACCACAATGACCACAAAGCAAAACAAGTCGATCTCAAAGGATATGAGTGGAGCTCATACAAACACACGCTATGATAAGAAGGACTCGTGCAACCAAAGATGAGCTAGTGATGAACCTAGCGAAGACTATAAGCTCAAGTTGCACAAGTACAAGAGAAACCAACTTGATTACAAATTATTGGTGGGCTACAAGATTTGCACAAAGATACCATGATACGTCTCAAACGTATCTATAATTTTTGAGTGATCCATGCTAGTTTTGTGATATTGTCACATGTTTTTACTGTCATTTATATCATTTTTATGCATTTTGTCGGACTAACCTATTAACAAGATGCCTAGTGTCAGTTCCCTGTTTTTGTTGTCTTTTTGTTTCAGAAATTTACTTCTGGAAATATTCTCGGAATTGGACGAAAATTTACGGGGATTATTTTTGCGCTAAGAAGAAGACGGAGTACGAAGGGCAGCCTCGGAGGCAACCCACAGGGCACACACGGGCAGCTGCCGTGACCCAGGGGTGACCCGCAGGTGGGGCCGCCTCCTGCCCTGTGGGCACCTCCTCGGCCCCCTCCGACTCCTATAAAATCACAATTAACCTAAAAACGTCGAGGCGGCGATTATTTTCCAGAAACTCGACCCCGACGCGCTATCACCGAAAACCCTAGTTCGGGGTCCAATCTGAAGCTGATCCCGGCACTCTACCGGAGGGGAGATCGATCCCGGAGGGCTCTTCATCAACATGCCTTCCTCCGGGATGATTTGTGAGTAGTCTCACCTCGGACTACGGGTCCATGGCAGTAGCTAGATGGTAGTCTCTCTCTTTTGTGCTCCATGTCTTATGATCTTGTGAGCTGCCTAATGATCACTTTGAATTATGCACATCTTTTCGTCGTCCAAAACCCCAATTCTTGCTCATATTTGAGAAGTTCAGTCAAGGTTTTAAATGCTTTTTACATCAGTTATCCACTTTTTGCAGATCAATGCGCCAAGGCACATATTTCTTCATCTCCAACTCAAAATGTTGCTTAGAAGATGCCTCCGAGGACTTGACGCTTCGCGAGGAAAAAGGCCTCGCGAGGGTTTCGCTTCGCGAGGATGAATGCCTTGCGAGGGTGCCACCTCTCGAAGCCAGGACCTCTCGAAGCCAGAAGAGAAGTATGCGAGCGTATCTCCCTTGCGCTGCGCACGCGTTTGAATTAGCAAGGAGGGAATCGATCAACTTGGAGGAGAAGAAACCAGAAGAGTCAAAAAGGTGATAAAGAAGGGAGCAGACCATGTGCGTCCGGGTAAAAAGCTGAAAAGCGATGGCGGAAGTTCCCGCCTCGCCACCAACCACGCCATCGACCGCGGCCCCCTCACCACTTCCGCAGCGCCTATAAAGCGGCTTCCTCAGCCAAGAAGGAAGAAGTGAACCACTCCACCGCATCCACGAGAACCACTTCACCAGATCCAAGATCCAACCAACCACTCCTCCGCTCCGCACCACTCCACCCAGATCAAGAACAGAAGAACAAGGAAGAACTTTGGAGAAGCATGGCGAAGACAATCCGCGAGGAACGAGAGGAAAGAAGAAGCCCTTGATCCGTACTACTTCGTCTGTATCTTCCTTAGCCTCCCGCCTCTGCTTCCTCTGCTGCCGCCGCGACGAACTGATTCGATCCTCTCCAACCCCTTCGGTGAAAACTCTCTGTAACTCTCTGAATCTTTCTGTTTGTGTGAACTTTGTAATCGTGCTGTGACTTTGTTGCTTGTGAAATCTTCCTTAGCCTCCACCTTGCTAAAGTTTTGAGTTTTGGTATGTTTGACGATCCACTCTTCCTTAGCCTCCCCTTTGTTGTCCGATAGATCTTCCTTAGCCTCCCCTTTGCTGTCACCGTTTTAACTTCTGTTGCTTGATCCGCAAGAACTAGCCTAGATCCGTAAAACACCACCCACCTTTTCGTTGTGCCAAGCTTCTGGAAAGGAAAAGCACCAATAAGATTTTGATCTCTGTGGAGAGAACGACAAAACCCCCCCTTTACTCACAACCGATCAAAACTGGCACCTTTGCCGGGGATCAAATATTGATTGCTTTTTAGAGTACAGTAGCCTTGGTTGTGTTTCTTCCCTCGTAGTTCACCCCCGTAATAAATCTGCTAGCTTTGTTACTTTTAGCCTCTTAATCTTGCATCTAGAACGGTTATTAGGGGATTTAGTTCACTAACCCTTGATAAAGTTCTTGTCTGTGCGTGTGTGCAGTGGAAACATGATCCCCTTCGTGCAGGTTGGTGAGCTCATGAATGCAGACATCTGAAGATTCACCTTTAGCCCCCTTTGATCCTGAGCCTGAAAGAACGTTTCTTGCAAATAGAAGAAGGGCAGTTACCTCGACAGCCGTAGAAGAAAGATTGCCAGCTTCCAAGATGGGAGACAGGAAGTTGAGAGACCTCTGGATCCCTAAAGACCATGTAGCCACCTCTGATGTGGTTATGCCTGCTATTCAAGCAAACAACTGGGAAATCAAGCCAGCCCTAATCAATATGGTTCAGCACAACCCCTTCAAAGGTTCTGCCTCGGAGAGTCCTCATGAACATATCAGAAATTTCTTGGAGTACTGCAACACCCTCAAGCACAATGGTGTGCCTCCTGAAGCCATTAGGATGCAGCTATTCCCTTTTTCCCTGTCAGGCAGTGCTAAGTTATGGTTCCATGCCCTACCTACTCATGCTAGGGACACTTGGGAACATCTGGTGCAAGCTTTCTTTGAGAAATACTTTCCCCCCACCAAAGCAGCCGATTACAAAGACAAAATTACTAGATTTGTGCAATGCCAAGGAGAGAGTTTGTATGATGCCTGGCAGAGGTACCAAGGCCTGATTAGAATGTGTCCTAACCATGGCCAAGAGCAGTGGCTAATTCTGCAGACATTCTACAAAGGTCTAACAGATCAGACCAGATCCTTTGTATATTCTGCTGCTGGAGGAGGTATAATGAACAAGACCCTTGATGAAGCTTTTGAATTGATTGAGAGCATGGCTTCACACAATTTCTCCTGGACAAATGAAAGAGCAATGCAGCCTCCTCAGCCAATAGTTATGCAACATGGAAGCCCAGAAGCCCTTGAAGCAAAGCTTGATAGCCTGACCAGTCAAATATCTCAGGTTATGTTGGAAAAGAATGGAAAAGCCCTTGTGCCAGTAAGTTCAGTTTCAGCACCCTGCCAGATTTGTGGAATTGAAGGTCATTCGCCTCAGGAGTGTCCCTATTTCAGTGCCCGTGAATCTCAAGTGGCAGAAGTAAATTACACTCAGAATCAAGGTCCCTTTTCTCAGAGCTATAACCCCTCCTGGAGACATCATCCAAACCTGTCCTACAAGAATGCAGCTCAAGCAGCTCCACAGAACTATGCCTCAACATCTCAGCAGAATTTCAGACCTCAAGGCCATATGCAGCAGCCACAGCAGCATCCTCACCAAGCAACCCAGCAAAATGCCTCTTCAAGCAGTAGCCAGTCTGAAATCAGTGAAATGATGCGTTTGTAAAAAGAAATGTTCAGTGGAATGCAAGAAACAATGAAGATGCAGTCTGAATTATTTTACAAGGCAATGCAGCAGCTTACGGCTGGAATCTCCAACACCCAGGGAAATCAACCAGAGAACAAACTACCTGCTCAGGTAGAGAAGAACCCTAAGCAATGTGGTGCAATTACCACTACTGAAGCAGTAGAGGCTGTCACCACTAGAAGTGGATTAAACACTGAACCCATTCTGAAGACACCTCCAACTGTCACCTATGTAGCCCCACCAAGGAGGCCTCGCGAGGAAAAAATGCCTCGCGAGGAAAATTTGCCTCGCGAGGAAGAAATGCCTCGAGAGGAAAGCCTCTCGAGGGATCCTCCTCAAGAGCCTGTAATACCAGTAGAACCAGCTGCAGTACCAAGGGTTGAGAAGCCTTTAGTTCAGAAGATCCCATTCCCTTCAAGATTGGAAAAAACTAAGGAAGAAAAGCAGTATGCCAAGTTCCTAGAGACAATGAAGGAAGTGCAAATAACAATCCCCATCCTTGATGCAGTGTTGCACATCCCTCTGTATGCCAAATTCTTCAAAGACCTGATAACCAAGAAAAGAAGTATAGAAGATCCTGAGATAGTTGCTTTGACAGAAGAATGCAGTGCAGTTATCCAAAACAACTTGCCCAAGAAGTTAGGAGACCCAGGGAGTTTCAGTATCCCCTGTGTGGTTGGAAAAAGAACCTTCACAGCTCTCTATGATTTAGGTTCCTCAGTCAGTGTGTTACCCCAAGCTGCCAGTCAGATGCTGCAGCTAGGCTTGCTGAAGCCCACCTCCATGACACTGCAGCTTGCTGACAGAACACTGAGAAAACCAACTGGAATTCTTGAAGATGTGCCAGTCCAAGTTGGAAATTTTGCTTATCCAGTGGATTTTGTTGTGTTGGAAATGGAAGACAACTCAGAGTCAATGATTCTTGGCAGACCTTTCTTAGCAACAGCAGGAGCCATAATTGATGTGAAAGGTGGAACCCTGAAGTTGCAATTTGGTTCTGAACAAGCAGAGTTTAACATGAAGCATGCCTCCCACCTGCCTAACATATTTGAACAATGCCATGCCATGGATGTCGTCGACAAGAGTGTAATTGAATCTCAGCAGCAAATGCAACCCCAAGATCCTGAAGTGCAAGTCTTTGTGACAGCTGATATTCCTAATCTTCAAGAGTTGTTTGGAATCACTCTTTGTAATGAAAATTCTGGAAGTGCAGAAAATGCCTCAAGAGAAATGCTTCGCGAGGGCCTGCCAAATGCCTCGCGAGAGCCTCTTGAAGCCTCGCGAGGAGAAATGCCTCGCAAGGGAAACCTCGAGGAAGCAGAACCTTGGAGAGAACCTCTTCAGCCGTCTCATAAATCTATTGTTGAGTTGAAGGAGTTGTCTGCTCACCTGAAGTATCTGTTTTTAGAGGAAGAAAAAATTCACCCTGTGATAATCAGCTCTGCACTTGATGATGAACAAGAGCACAGCCTATTGTCAGTTCTCAGACTATACAAGAATGTCATTGGATATTCCATTGATGACATAAAGGGAATCGATGAGAATGTCTGCTCTCATAGGATATATCTTGAATAGGATAGCACCCCCTCCAGAGAAGGCCAAAGGAGATTAAACCCTGCCCTGCAAGAAGTAGTAAAAAAGGAAGTTCTGAAACTCATACAAGCAGGCATGATCTACCCCATCTCTGACAGCGAGTGGGTGAGTCCTATCCACATAGTGCCCAAGAAAGGAGGCTATACAGTGGTTGATGGGGGATACTTTATAGGTAGGCCCATGGACCCGAAAAGTAGACCCGCCAAGACCAAGAAGGACAAAGCCGAGTCAAGCATCAAGTCACATGGGCTGGGCTGGAGACAAGCCGACCAAGGCCCATGATGGAGAAGGGACTCGTCAGCAAGGAGTCCAAGTACAACCCGGAGCCCTAACTTGGAAGGCCAAGACGTAGAGTAGGACTCCGTGTTCTAGTGTGACTCGGTGTAACCTGTAAGTCCAGGGACCCGGCCGCCTTTATAAGCGGGGTCCTGGACCTTAGATCGATAAGCCTGAAGAGAGATACCAAATCGCCGACTCCCCAGAGAGGAGCCGGAACCCTGTAATCGATATCAGATCTAGAGCAATAAAGAGAAGCAGGAAGTAGGTCTTTACCTCTAATCAAGAGGGGCCGAACCTGGGTAAATCCGTGTCCCTAGGCGAGATTAATCTCTCCTACGTACTTCGTGCATCAATGGCCCCAGAACTCACCTTCCCAAAGGAAGGACTTGCCGTGACAACCCCACGACAGTTGGCGCCCACCGTGGGGCAAGAGATGCGTGGAGTTGAGATCGTGGGAGCTGCTCGTCGGGCCATGGAGAAACTCGCCATCGGGCGAGTCTACACTGATGAGCATGGAGAAACCGAGATCGATGACTCTGGCTGGACTCCAGAGATGGAGGAAGTCGACGAGGGTTATCAGTTTGTTTTTCGAGGAATCAACGTGTTCGTCGGCATGGTTTGCGCGTCAGGTCTTCGTGCGAACTCAGCGGAATCAGTATCAGAGCCAACAGCTATTGTCGAGTCCGACGGCGAGGAGTCGGTTGGGACGTCAGAAGTCGGCATCATCGCCGAGCCAAAGAAACAACTTGCTGTCAACCATGAAGAGGAGTCACTGGCGGAGCCACTTATGGAGCCAGATTACGACGCCGATTCAGAGTCTATCTTGCCATTGTTCGAGGATCGGCTTGGGTATGGAATTGAAGAGGAGGATTACGTGGAGTCGCCAGTACGCGCCCGCGTCGTTGGAGTCTACATGTCTGGGAATGGCGGAAATCAGTTTGATCCTAGTCTACTAACAAAGGAAATCAATGCAAGCAACGCAGCAGAACGAGCGGCCGAGTTAGCCAGCGCGCGTGCTGCGATGGAGAGACAACTAGCAGAAATCAACGAGGCAAACCGCAGATTAGCAGAAGAGCGGGCCCGGGTCCAGACTGAGGCCCAGGTTGTAAGGAGTCGTCAAGAGGAACTTACCTCTATTCAGCATCGCAGGGCAAGGAGTCGCCTGCGTGGCGGAGTCATTGTCAACCCTACTGCTTTGTTCAACACACCCACTGGTCCAGGCGCAGGTGCCGGGCTAGGGAGTTCATCAGCTGCGGGAGGCGGCGCAGGAGGAGCAACACCACCACCAGAAGGACCCGGCGGCAACGGTACCAATGGACCGCCACCTGAAGGAGGAGTCGGAGGAGGATCAGCAGGTGGTATGGGACCTCCACCTGGCAGGTTTCGTACGCAAGAAGGGCACTACTCTAACCCAATGGACAATGTTCATGCGGCAACTATGAGGCTAGAGAACATTGGGATACCAGAAGGAGCAGCGGGACAGGAGACCCGCCGTGCTATTGAGATGCTGAAGACAGCAATGACTCAGCAAGCTCTTTATCCAGCGTTTCCAGATGCAAGTAGGCTACACTCGACACCGTTCAACTCTGGCACGAGGAGTCGGCATGACGAGTCTCACCCGGCCAACTCTACAAGCGCAAGGCGCCATGAGCAAGAGAGGAACAGGGTTATCATACCAACTGCCTCACGAGCTCAATTGGTGGTTGATGAAGCAAGACAGCGACGAGAGAGGGAGGCGGCCAGGGCACGGGAGGCTGAGAGGGACAGAGCCCTAGCTGGTCCAGATAACCAGCCTCAGCCAACCCGGGCGCACACAGAGGTGACTTTTCCTGGTACCTCTCCTTCACTAACAGGACCAGAGTGCCTGTCAGATGCCATCAGGTCCGAATCTTTCCCCAGTGACTTCAAGGAGCCGCGCAAAGTTCCCAATTACGAGCCCAACATGGACCCGACCTCCTGGTTGGGCACATACGAGATGGCGATGAGTATCCGCAATGCCACAGGTAATCTGTGTGCCAAATTCATGTACCTTATGATGGAGGGAGCAGCCAAAGTATGGATGCGTAACTTGCCTCCTAGATCAATCAATTCTTGGGAGCAGTTGAAGTCAGCTTTCATTCAGAACTTCCAGGGAACATGCAAAAAGTTTAGTACCATCGAGGACTTGGAGTGGTGTGTTCAGAGAAAGGGCGAGTCTGCAAGGCATTGGATGAGGCGAGTCTCGGAGATCATCAACTCATCGCAAGGACTCCCAACAATTTCAGTGCTAATGGCAATGGAGAGAAATTGCAGCTACAATCCCTTGAGCTGGAAGCTGGGTCGCATGAAGGAGAGCCTGAATCAAGGTGTTCCCCTTACGATTGGTGAGATCATGGCAGGTGCTAACAAGCATGCGGCCACAGACAAAACAAAGGATCAAGAGGAAGGATCTAAAGGACAAGGTGGCAATGGTCAGAACCAGAATCAAAACCAGAACCAGAATCAGGGAAGTAACAAGCGACCATATGGTGACAACTCTGACCTAGTGGCTAACACAAACACTGGAGTCAGACGCAAGGACAACAGTTCTCAAGGGTATCAGGGACGGAGGCTGACCACAGAGGAGGTTTTGGCGAGTCCATGCCCCAAACACGCCAGAAACGGCAAGTGTGGTCACACCTTGGGACAGTGCGTGGATTTGCAGCGCGCTAGGCTCCCAGGACCAGGAAATAGAGGTAACAACAATGGATATAGAGGAAACAATGGTGATGGAGGACCCGGCAACCAGGGTGGAGGAGCCGGCAATAACCCTAACCAACCTCAGGGAGGAGGTAACCAGCAGGGTGGGTTCCAGCAGAACCCGAAGCAGCTTCAGGATAACAATGGGCAGTATTATGTCACAACTCGGCCACAGAACCCGAGTCGTGGCAGTTATCATGTCTTCACAACAAGCACGTCCAAGCGTGCCAAGAAATTAAAGGTTAGAGCTGTCAACGCAGTGGAGCCGGCCCTTCCACAGTGGCTCAAGTGGTCAGAGCAAACCATCACATGGAGTCGAGCAGATCATCCGCCAAGAGTCGACGACCTAGGGCAGCTGGCCTTGGTGGTCACACCTCAGGTTGGGGGCTACACGTTGAACAAAGTGCTCATGGATGGTGGAAGTAGTATCAACATCTTATATTATGACACATTCAAGAGGATGCAGCTGCAAGATAGGCAGCTAATACCCACGGAGACAGTTTTTCATGGAATCGTACCAGGGAAGTCGGCCAAGCCAATCGGTAAGATTTATCTTGAGGTTGCTTTTGGCACAGTGGAGAATTTCCGTTCAGAGATTATGCTTTTTGAGGTAGTGGATCTTAAGAGTCCATACCATGCTCTCTTTGGTCGGCCAGCGTACTTTAAGTTTATGGCCAGACCATGCTATGTTTACTTGAAGCTCAAGATGCCAGGTCCAGCAGGAGTCATTACAGTCAATGGCAGCAGACAGATGGCATTGGAGTGTGAACTAGGTGATGCAGCTATGGCTGAGACAGCTTGCGCTCAAGAGGAGCTGAAATTTTACAAGGCGAACGTGGACCCGGAGGACAACTCGGTCCTTAAGAAGCCGGCCACAGAGGAGAAGATGAAATTCAAGTCAGCTCAAGATACAAAGCAGGTCGACTTTACCCCTGGTGATTCCTCCAAGCAGTTCACCATTGGGGCACACCTCTCTGATAAATAGGAAAGCGCGCTCGTCGAGTTCATCCGTGAGAACCGGGACGTCTTCGCATGGAAGCCATCTGACATGCCAGGAGTCCCGAGAGAACTCGCCGAGCACAGCTTACACGTTAACCCTAACGCAAGACCAGTTAAGCAAGGTTTGCGCAAGTTTCATGATGACAGGAGGAAAGCCATCGGAGAAGAGGTGGCTCGGCTCCTCGCAGCCGAGTTCATCAAGGAAGTCTTTCACCCAGAGTGGGTAGCCAATCCAGTGTTAGTACCAAAGAAAACAGGAGAGTTGCGGATGTGCATCGACTTCACGGGTCTTAACAAGCATTGCCCTAAGGACCCGTTTGCATTGCCTCGTATTGACCAGATCATTGACTCCACAGTGGGGTCAGAGTTACTTTGTTTTTTGGATGCCTATTCAGGGTATCACCAGATCAGACTCAACATAGAGGATGAGCTGAAAACGTCTTTCATCACGCCCTTTGGAGCATTTTGTTACACAACAATGCCCTTTGGACTCAAGAACGCAGGAGCTACATATCAGAGGTGCATCCAGAATTGTTTCAAGGAATAGATTGGAAGAAATATTCACGCTTATGTGGATGATGTAGTTGTCAAGTCTCAAAAGGCTGACTCTCTGATAGCAGACCTGACAGAAACCTTCAGTAACCTACGCAAGTACAAGATGAAACTCAACCCAACCAAGTGTGTTTTTGGAGTCCCTGCAGGCAAACTCCTTGGCTTCATTGTTTCAGAGAGAGGCATTGAAGCAAACCCAGAGAAAATCAAGGCTATTCATAATCTGCAGAAGCCGACTTGTTTAAAGGACGTTCAGAAACTCGCTGGTTGTGTAGCAGCTCTCAGCAGATTCATCTCAAGACTCGGAGAGAAGGCGGGTCCTCTCTATCGACTCCTGAAGAAGTCAGATAAGTTCATATGGGACAAAGAAGCCGATGATGCTTTTGAGAACTTGAAGAAAACTCTATCATCAGCGCCAGTACTTGCAGCTCCTACAGATAAGGAGCCCATGCTATTATATGTGGCTGCCAACGAAAGGGTGGTAAGTGCAGTAGTAGTTATGGAACGATCAGAGGAAGGAAAGGAGTATCCAGTGCAGAGACCTGTTTATTACATCAGTGAAGTCCTAACAGAGTCAAAGCAAAGGTACCCTCAATGGCAGAAGCTAGTCTATGGAGTTTTCCTTGCAAGTAGGAAGCTTAAGCATTATTTCCAAGAGCACCCAATCAAAGTGGTGAGTTCAGCACCGCTAGCAGACATCATACGCAACAGAGATGCAACAGGTCGAGTCGCCAAGTGGGCAATTGAGTTGGGTCCTTATCATATCACATACGAGCCTAGGACAGCAATCAAATCTCAAGCTTTGGTTGATTTCGTCAATGATTGGACTGATTGTACATCTTCACCGAGTTCACCTTGCACCAAATATTGGACAATGCACTTCGACGGGTCCAGACAGCTAGAGGGCTCAGGAGCCGGCGTGGTTCTAACTTCACCAAAAGGAGATAAGTTGGCATATGTCCTTCAGTTGCATTTTGATTGTACAAATAACATGGCAGAGTATGAGGCTTTGCTGCATGGCCTGCGTCTGGCCAAGCAGATGAACATCAAGCGTATCAGGTGCTTCAGAGACTTGGATCTCGTAGCCCAGCAAGTATCTGGAACCTGGGACTCGAAGGATGCAAACATGGCAGCTTATAGAAGAGCAGTCGAACAGATAGCCGGGTTCTTTTCTGGTTATCAAGTGGAGCATATTGACAGACGCAAGAACGAGGCCGCAGACGCGTTATCACGACTCGGCTCTCATCGAGAGAAAGTACCACCAAATGTATTTGTGGATGAACTTCACCACCCATCAGTCAAGTTGCCCTCAGAGGAGGAGTTAGCCTCCCCAGATCCAGAGTCGGCACTGGTGGCAGCAGTACGAGCAACACCAGCATGGACAGAGCCCTATCTTGCATATCTCCTTAGGGGTGAACTCCCACAGGACGAAGTCAAACAGAGACAGCTCATCAGACGATGCAAGTCCTACACAGTCATTGATGGCGAGTTGTACAGAAGGAGTGTCACTGGAGTCTACCAAAGGTGTGTGTCTCCAGAAGAGGGCAGGCAAATATTGCAAGAGATTCACGCAGGTGATTGTGGTCATCATGCATCCACTAGATCCTTGGTGTCAAAAGCTTTCAGGCACGGGTTCTTTTGGTTAACAGCACATCTGGACGCAGAGAAGATAGTTCGAGTCTGTGATGGATGTCAAAGGTACGCAAGACAAGACCACGTGCCAGCCCAAGAGCTTAGAACTATCCCTATCACTTGGCCGTTTGCAGTTTGGGGGCTTGATATGGTGGGTCCTTTCTCAAAGTCGCCCTGTCAGAAGACTCATCTGCTAGTAGCAGTAGACAAGTTCACCAAGTGGGTGGAAGTAGAACCCGTCAGCAGAGTCGACGGAGCATCAGCAGTGAGATTTTTCAAGAAGATAGCAACACACTTCGGATATCCTCACAGCATCATTACAGACAATGGTACCAACTTATCAGTTGGAGAGATGGCCAAGTTCTGCGGTGAGAACAACATCAGACTCGACCTAGCCTCAGTGGCACACCCACAGTCTAATGGACAAGCAGAGAGGGCAAATCAGGAGTTGCTGAAGGGAATTAAACCTCGGCTCCGAGTCCCTTTGCTAAGAGCCGCCGGGTGTTGGGTTGAGGAGCTGCCAGCAGTACTATGGAGTATAAGGACGACTCCTAACAGGTCCACGGGCTTCACACCTTTCTTCATGGTGTATGGAGCAGAAGCTGTCCTGCCAAGCGATTTGTTGCATGACTCGCCACGAGTCGCCAATTACGTCGAGACAGAGAATGAACTCGCTCGCCAAGACTCGGTCGACGCACTTGAGGAAGCAAGGGAGCTAGCCCTTGAGAGATCAGCAGTTTATCAGCAAGACTTGCGGCGATATCACGCACGCAGAATCAAGACCCGGACTTTTCAGGAAGGCGACTTAGTGCTTCGACTTGTCCAAAACAGGGAAGGGATGTGTCGTGGTATGAACCGACGGTGAAGATACGGGACTATGTACGCGCGGGCATCGTCGATGTGGGTTAGTAGACGAACGACATGGGAGACAAGATTTATACAGCTTCGGGACCCGGGAAACATCATCCGGTAATATCCCTACATGCTGTTTGGGGCTAGGTTGTATTCCTCTCACGGCGGAAGTCGCCGATGAGGCGGCTCCTCTTGTCTAGATCTGTCTAGACCTATTGGGTCGTGCCCTCTTTGGGGCGCCTTGCCCCTCCTTATAAAGGTGGAGGAGGCCGGCTTACATGTAGAGTCCTCTTAGGACTCGGCTAATCTATTACAAGTTGGAAAGGTGAGTCCTTTTCCTATTCTAACTAGAGTCGGCCTGCTGGGCTTCCTCCTGGTGGGCCTCGTTGATCCTCCTTGCGGGTACCCGTGTCCCATATCCCCGACAGTAGCCCCCGAGCTTTTGGATGACTCGCAGAGTCATGCGGAAGGTCTTGATTTGTTGAAGAAATGGGACACGGAGTTTGTGCCGGGTTCTTTGTCGGCTTGTAGATGTAGTGCTTGCCGAGTCGTAGATGTCGACGATGTCGCGGAACCCGGCTTCAGCCTTTGCCGAGTTGTCGATGTAGACTTTGCCGAGTTGTCGATGTAGATGTTGCCGGGTTATCGTTGTAGATTTTCCCGAGTTGTCGATGTAGGCGTTGCCGAGTCGTCGATGCCGGCTTCGCTTGCCGACTTGTTAACGCCGGCTCCTCCTGCTGACTTGTCATTGCCGACTTCTTCTGTCGACTTGTTAATGCCGGCTTCTCCTGCCGACTTGTTAATGCCGACTTCTCCTGTCGACTTGTTAATGCCGACTTCTCCTGTCGACTTGTTGATGCCGACTCCTCCTGTCGACTTGTTGATGGCGAGTCGGAATTTTCTCCGAGTCCTTTTGACGAGTTGTATGACTTTGCTCGAGCTTGTTTACACCGGTATATGTATAGCCCCAAGCGCCGAGTTGTTAACTTGTGACAGCTTGGAGCTTGTATTGATGACTCATAACTTCAGATGATGTAGCCCCCGAGTGCCGGGTCGTTTGCCTGCGACGACTCGGGACTCCTTGATGTATAACTCATGACTTTTAGATGATGTAGTCTCCGAGTGCCGGGTTGTTAACCTGCAACAACTTGGAGATAAAAACTTTTGGAATTTGATTACTGTTTAACTTGTAGAAAAACCTGATCCGTGAGTAGCCCCCAAGCGCCGAGTTGTTGGCCTGCGACAACTTGGAGCTTCCAACTCTGAATTCCCTTTGACTTAAACTGAAAACCTGATAACATGTAGCTCCCAAGTGTCAGGTCGTTTGCCTGCGACGACTCGGAGCTAAAACTTTGTGAACTTGATTGATGCTTAAATTGATTTGGTTCTTATAATCCTTCTTAGTCTTATGCTGATGAATAAGTAGGCCCTGCCCGGTCTTTGCTAATTAGCAGCCAGTTTGTTGTACAGGATGCATCTGACTTACCAGATAAAACTAAGGAATAAGTTGGCTTCTTTGCCAGGTCAATGAGTCTAAAGCTTGGCTTTTTCCTGAAAGACAAGCCCCCAAGGACCTAATGATCAAAGTTAATAAAGACGCACTTACTGGGTGTCTCGGCAAAACTCTTACTGTAGAGAAGCCGGCTTTATCCCTTTGATCACAATAATCAGAGCTCTCTGGGCTCGTTGGTGTTGTTGAGCTCTTTGGGCTCGTTGGTATTGCGGAGCTCTCTGGGCTCGTTGGTGTTGCGAAGCTCTCTGGGCTCATTGGTGTTGCGGAGCTCTCTGGGCTCATTGGTATTGCGGAGCTCTCTGGGCTCATTCTAACTTGGTAGGACTTTCAGCTCTCTGGGCTGCTTCTAAATTGGTGGGACTTTCAGCTCTCTGGGCTGTTTCTTACAATATTACGAGCATTAGATATCTCGACTTTGATAAATCCGTTGCGAGCAATAGATAGCTCGACTTTGAAAAACCTGTTGCGAGCAATAGATAGCTCGACTTTGAGAAATCCGGTGCAAGCAATAGCTCGACTTTTGAGAAATCCGTTGCGAGCAAAGGATAGCCCGACTTTAAATAAATTTGGTGCGAGCTATTTGAGAGCTCGACTTTTTAGAAATCCATGGCGGGTTTAAAAACCCCAACTTTGAGACTTGGCTATATTAAGCCACCAAGAATTGATTTGATATGCCACCTAAATTTTTTTGTTTATTTTTCTCTATAGTTGATGACGACGAGTCGGCGAAGAATGAGTCGACGATCTCAGGGAGTCGGCCGGTACGTTCCCCTTTTTCTTTTTTTTTTTCTTCCGGCTTGAATTTGCAACCGAGCTGGGCGCCTTTTTCCTTCTTTGATTACTCGCCTTGATCGTGTACGTGTCAAACTCCTTTCTTGTTTGCACTCGGATTGGAAAACGCTGGCAGTCCGGCCGGTTCCTCCTTCCAGTGGCTCTCTTTCCTTGTTTTCTCTTGGAAACTTGTGCAGCTACTGCCCTTTTAATTGTTCGTACGTGCCTTGGTCCACAGGATGCTAGTAGTATTCGGTTTGTCCTCTTCTCATTTTTTTAATCTCGTTTTGCTTCCTTTGATCCAGCAACTAGCACTTCTTTCGCTGGCTGTTACTCCACGTGAACGTAGAGTCGGTCAGGATGTTGGATGGCTGGAGGCTGACGCTGATGCGGGAGTCATCCGCGACGCTGGACGCCAGTGCCGACGCGGAAGTTTGATCTTGGGAGTCGACCTTGATGCTTGATCCGGCGGATTTGATTTAGCTGCATACGAGGGCAATGTTGACGTTGAGCCCCGCGGCCGTGCTGATGAAGAACTTGAAGCGTCCGAGTCATCGGACTGATGCGGCGATGAGCTCGCCGTCGTTGTTGATGAAGATTGGACCCATCGAATTGTGAATCCACGCGCACTTAGCCCCACGGTGGGCGCCAAATGTCGTGGTATGAACCGACGGTGAAGATACGGGACTATGTACGCGCGGGCATCGTCGATGTGGGTTAGTAGACGAACGACATGGGAGACAAGATTTATACAGCTTCGGGACCCGGGAAACATCATCCGGTAATATCCCTACATGCTGTTTGGGGCTAGGTTGTATTCCTCTCACGGTGGAAGTCGCCGATGAGGCGGCTCCTCTTGTCTAGATCTGTCTAGACCTATTGGGTCGTGCCCTCTTTGGGGCGCCTTGCCCCTCCTTATAAAGGTGGAGGAGGCCGGCTTACATGTAGAGTCCTCTTAGGACTCGGCGCTTGAGTCCTTTTCCTATTCTAACCAGAGTCGGCCTGCTGGGCTTCCTCCTGGTGGGCCTCGTTGATCCTCCTTGCGGGTACCCGTGTCCCATATCCCCGACAGGATGCACAAGTTATCTCCACCATGGGAAGGACCGTTCGTCATAAGCAAGAACTTGCACAATGGGTCGTACTATCTAATGGATGTACGAGAGCCGGCAAGTGAAAGTAAAGGAGCTGACACAGCGCATACGCTAGATCCTTATGCAGAGGCAAAGAGGCCGTGGAACATAGCTCAGTTACGTCCTTATTATACTTAAGTTGTAATAGATTTATGAGTTGAAAGGCAAAGAGCCCAGTGAGCCATGCCTAGATGTAATCAAATTATTATGATCAAAGGAAATAAAGTTGGCTTCTGAGAACATGAGTCCTTTAGTCGAGTCACCCAGTGAGTGCAATTTATTCTTTAACTTTGATCATCAGGTTCTTGGGGGCTTGCTTTTCAGTGAAAAAAGTTAAGCTTAGACTCATGAACCCAGCACAGTAGCCGAACTTTACCTAATTTTCTCACTGGTAAGTTAGATGCATCCCGCACAATGTGACTAATCTACAGGCATGACTCGTCTCTGGCTCTTATGAATCCAGAAGGACATGAGCTTGTCAGCACAAACTGTAAGATAAGTTATGCAGGGCCTACTTATTCATCAGTGGATAATTAGACGGGTTATAAGAACCACAGAATGACTTGCATAGATAGTACATATCAAATCTCATAACAAGCAAGTCATCATAAGCCGATTGGCACAATTTCAGAACAAGTAGTTCAAAAGACCTAACAAGGTTTAAGCACCAGCAGTACATATTTACAAAGTTTAAAGTGCCAGTAGCACATCAATACACAAATTCAAAAATCATCCAAGGGATGATCCTCGGGAGGAGCCAACTTCTCAGCTGGAGTTGGGGAGTCCTTCTTCGCAGGAGACTTGTCCCTTGTCTGAGCAGTAGAGGCAGGAGCCGGCTTCACAGGAGGCTTTGTGGCGACTCTCTTCATTTGAAAACCAGTGCCCTTGGGACTCTTCATATGCTTAGCCAACTCTGCTTGTTTCTGGGCGTCTCCAGCGATAGCCCTTGAAGGAGTGGGCGCGGCAGGAGTCTTCAATGAGGGCTCGGCACCAGTAACAGGAGCCGCCGGCGACGAAGAACCCGACCCAGTAGAAGAGGAAGGGATACCAGCTGGGTCCTGTGAGGGGCGGCCAAAGTTTACGATTCCAGGAGTCTCTGGAGCAACTCTTTTGTTCTCCAAATCATAGTGATGAACCCATACCTCAGGGTCCATCTTGTTGGCAATCTCACAAGCATATGGCCGCACCAGCTTCTCCTCAGCCTTGAAGTCGTCCTGGGTGAAGGGTTTGCCATCCTCATGTTGTTCTGGCTTCCCCATAGTAAGCATTGCTGGCTCCAAAACAGTGGGGTAGTAGCTATGGGCTAGAGCAAGGATTCTGATGGATGCTCTCCTCAAAGAAGATTGCTTCCACAGCCGCATATAACCTGGTGCCCTATACAACTCGTCCACCAGACGTTCAGGCTCTTTGGGGCACTTGCCCTTAGGGTTCAAGTACTTCACCACTGCACGGGCTCCCTCTTGAAGCCCATGGCAGTGATCAAGCATCTCATGCAATTGCTTGCTAACGGGCAGTTTGAGCTTTGGGGAGTCAGCCCCTGCAGAAAAGAAATCAATGGTTGTCAGTCTAACAGCAGTTCAGTAAGGTGCAGCAAGGAAGTAAGCAAAGGTTATAAACTCACCAAATATATGTTGGCACATGGCCCCAATGCCCTTGCGGCAAGTGTCGAAGACAGCTTTTAGATCATTGTGAGCCTTTTGGGCAACCCTTTTGGCATCAGCCGACTCTTTCCTCACTTGCTCCAGTTGAGCAGATAAGACCTTCAGATCATTCTCAAGTTGAATGGAGCGTTCTCTTTCAGCTATAGCAGAACTGGCGCTAGCAGCTGCCTGGTCCTCAAGCTCCTTCATATCTCTCTTCATCTTGGAGATAACGCACTGCAATCACAAGTCAGATTTTTGCAAGTCAGCTTTACTAATCAAGCAGAGAACTCATGAGCTCCAAGTCGTCACAAAGTTAACAACTTGGCGCTTGGGGGCTACTTAGGAGTCAGTTTTTGTCTTACAACCAGCAGGCATGGGTCCTAGTCAACAAGTCATCAGCTCCAAGTCGTCACAAGTCAACAACTCGGCGCTTGGGGGCTACTCGCAGATCAGAATTTCTTCTTCAAGTTAAGTATCAATAATTTACATGGATTAGTAGCTCCAAGTCGTCGCAGGCTGACAACTCGGTGCTTGGGGGCTACTCGTGGAAAAGTTTTTTGGTTCAAGAACCCGAAAGATAACAAATCAGCAGCCCCGAGTCTTAGTAGAGCTAAAGACTCAGTGCTTGGGGGCTACAGTGTGCGAATTTTTTCCTACACAGCAGTTAAGTTCAATTTCAAAGCAAAGCACCTATCCTAGTCACAAGTCACCGCAGACAGGTGCTTGGGGGCTACTGGAAGAGGAGGATGCTAGAAAGCGTAAAGGGCAGAAGTCAAAAGACTTACGGTATGAATCATGTGAAGAGATCTAAGAGCCGCTTGCTCATCATCTTTTAGCCTGGCAGATTGATCGTTTAAGTCGACTGCTTCGGATACCCGAAGTCGGCTATAGTCAGTAGATGACTTGGTCTTGATGTTTGGTGGAGCTGCAGGAGTCGCCTTCAAAGGAGCTGGCTGATCTTGAGGCGCAGTGTCAGGAGTCTTAGTCCCAGAAGAGGGCTGGGCAACCTGTGGAGTCGCCGCACGAGTCCTTGAAGGGGACTCGGGAATGATGGGAGCCGTAGTTGCACCAGCGGATGCAGCAGTGGAGGGACCTGTCCTCGTGCTTGTTGTTTGAGAAGCCGAAGGAGGGACAGGTCCACGACCAGATGTGACATCAGTCATTCCTGGGAGCTTGGTTACCTTGACGCAAGGCCGAGCCCTGAAACATACAAAGATAGAAGTCAGCAATAAATCTAGTGAAAAGGGAAAAAGCAGAAGTTATTTGAATGCAAGTAGAGTAAACAGAGGAGTCTTACCCAACATTGGTTTCCAGGTCCAAGGAGGCCTGAGAGTCTGAAGATGGCATGGACATGCCAGAGTGGTAGGAGTCGGCCTTCTCTGGAGGGGAGGTTGATTTCCTTTGATGAGAAGCTGGCAATGGATCCGGAGCATCTGCGGGTCCATCAGAGCGCAGCTTTCTCTTCCTAGCAGCAACAACACTCTGCACATGTTCTTCAGGCTTAGCAGGTGAGCGAGTGGACCCAAGGACTCGTGAAAGTGGTACCTTGGGAACAGCCTCTCGAGACCCATTATGGGAAGCTGGGGAGGAAGAAGAGTGACTCTTGGCTGAGGACTCTTCAGACAAAGATGGCTGAGCAGCAGTAGTCCCAGAGGTGGTTCGAGCTTGCTTAGTTGCAGGAGCCTCTGGAGAGGACTCGTCTTCATCAGTATCCTCCACAATAGGAGCCTCTTGTGAGGACTCCTCTTCAACAACATTTCTGGTTGGAGCCTCAGGCGAGGACTCCTCATCATCAACATCATCTTCAGCGGGAGCCTCCTGGGAGGACTCCTCGTCATCATCTTCAGTGTCTTCTGCCACAACAGTTCGCTCTGTGACAGGAGTTTCCTCCTCAACCTCAGCTTCAGCCTCAGCCTCAGCTTCAGTTTTATTCTCAGTACCAGCTCCAGAGGCCGGCTTCCAGAAGGAGTCGGTGAGCTGCAAGGAAAGTCAGAGAAAATGAGTTAGTAAGCAATACAAGCAAGAGCGAGTTAGAAATGAGGTAAGGTTTAAAGCTTACATCAGGAGCTGGGTTGGTGGAGCAGAAGGGCTGGAGCCCAAAGTGTGCCTGGTCCTTCACGGGCTGCCCAGTCAGCTTTTTGATGAGCCGACCGAGCTCAGGACCATCGGATAGCTGCTCTGTCACCCGGAGGTCATCACCCGCACATCGAGTGTATGAGCAAATTAGCCGAGTCCTAGGACTCAGGGGCTGGATCCTCCAAGTTGTCCAGCAGCGGACTAGGTCCATGTTCTCCAGATTGTGGGATAGGAGGGCCCAGATCCGAGTGATCAAAGACTCGACTCTTGGTCGGGCGGCCTCTGAGCACCTAGCCTTCATAAGGGGAGTCGCCCTGAGGCGGTCCTCAGAGAACAGAGGAAGTTTGGGTTCACCTGCAGGGGAGGTATCCTTGCAGTAGAAGAAAGTTTTCTGCCAATCTTTGATGCGGTTAGGAAAAACTGGCTTTGGAAAGACAGAGTGGAGGCGCCGTTGAAGAGCGACGGTGCCGCATTGGAGGAGAGGGCCCCCAGAAGTTTCGGGCTGAGGGTTGCAGTAGAAAAGTTCGAGCCAGAGGTTAAGATCGGGCTTGATTTGGAGGTAATCCTCACACAAAGTGACGAAATTGGATAAAGTGAGGATGGAATTGGGGGCCAAGTCATGAATCCGTAGCTGATAGAGTTCAAGGAGTTGGCGGAAGAAAAGATTACCAGGGGGAGTGAACCCGCGGAACAGATGCTCGGTGAAGATCACCACCTCGTCCTTCGCGGGGGCGGGCACTATTTCATCCCCTGGGGCCCGAGCCTTCACATTGGACGGAATTAGGCCGGTCGACCGGTGCGTCTTCAGTTGCTCGGAAGTAACCGTGGATCCACCCCAATCCGCGGAAATCGATCGCCTCGATGAAGGTTTGGCGGCGGCGGCGACCGCGGCGGCGATGTCTACTGTCCTGCTCGATGAGGGAGCCTTGGCCTTGGGAGCAGCCTTTGCGCGCTTGGGAGCCATGGCGAGCGGGCGGTGTGTGTTGAGCGCGGGAAGATGTGAGCGCAAAGAGAAAGGGGAGATTCGAGCTGAAGGGGTAAGTGAGGTTTTGAGACCTAACCCTTCGCAATGTATAAAGGGGTAAAAACCCTAGAGAAGTTACAGTGGCGGTCCACAGTAAACTGTGGATAACGATTCGGTGATAACGACTCAGCGGCTAAAAGCCAGATAAGAAATCATAATAGAGAAAAACTAGTCACAGAAGTGGAAGGAGCCGGCTTGTCTCAGAATGGCAAGTCCTGTGACAATGAGAGTCAAGTTATTTAGTCCTTGTTCACAAGAGTCATAACAAACTCGGCCTGCTAGTGCAACGGCAAGGGTGGTGGCTTGAACAAAGGATGAGAATGGACTCATTTTATATGTGTGATGTGTTTTTACGCAGGAATTCATCTTGGAGCTAGCAGCAGGCGACTTCTGAGTTGATGACTTAGATTGAAGAAGTCGAACCAAGAAGTCGACCCAAGGAGTCAGAGGAAGCCGCAAAGCTGCGCCCAAGATAAATTCGGGGGCTACTGATGGGGGGATACTTTATAGGTAGGCCCATGGACCCGAAAAGTAGACCCGCCAAGACCAAGAAGGACAAAGCCGAGTCAAGCATCAAGTCACATGGGCTGGGCTGGAGACAAGCCGACCAAGGCCCATGATGGAGAAGGGACTCGTCAGCAAGGAGTCCAAGTACAACCCGGAGCCCTAACTTGGAAGGCCAAGACGTAGAGTAGGACTCCATGTTCTAGTGTGACTCGGTGTAACCTGTAAGTCCAGGGACCCGGCCGCCTTTATAAGCGGGGTCCTGGACCTTAGATCGATAAGCCTGAAGAGAGATACCAAATCGCCGACTCCCCAGAGAGGAGCCGGAACCCTGTAATCGATATCAGATCTAGAGCAATAAAGAGAGGCAGGAAGTAGGTCTTTACCTCTAATCAAGAGGGGCCGAACCTGGGTAAATCCGTGTCCCTAGGCGAGATTAATCTCTCCTATGTACTTCATGCATCAATGGCCCCAGAACTCACCTTCCCAAAGGAAGGACTTGCCGTGACAACCCCACGACAGTGGTTGAAAATGAAGAAGGAAAATTGATGACCACAAGACCGGTTACTGGATGGAGAATGGTCAATGATTTCAGGAAATTGAACAAGGCAACTAGGAAGGATCATTTCCCTTTGCCATTTATGGACCAGATGTTGGAGAGGTTAGCAGGGCAAGAATTTTATTGTTACCTTGATGGATACTCTGGATTTCTTTAGATTCCCATCCATCCAGCAAATCAAGAAAAACTACATTCACATGTCCCTATGGAACATTTGCATACAAAAGATTGCCATTTGGTCTGTGTAATGCCCCAGGAACCTTCCAAAGGTGCATGACGTCAATATTCTCTGACTACATTGAGAAAATTATGGAAGTTTCATGGATGATTTCACTGTCTATGGAAAAGATTTTGTCACCTGCTTGAAGAACCTGGCAGCAGTCCTGCATAGATGCTCAGAGCAGAACTTGATATTGAACTGGGAGAAATGCCACTTCTTAGTCACTGAAGGTATTGTGCTTGGACACCTGATATCCTCTAGAGGCATTGAAGTGGATAAATCAAAGTTGATGTGATTGCTAAGTTACCACCCCCTGAAAATGTAAAGGAATACAGAGTTTCCTTGGACATGCTGGATTTTACAAGAGATTCATTAAGGATTTCTCTAGCATTGCAAAGCCTCTAACCAAACTGCTCAGTCAAGATGTCAAATTCCACTTTGATGAAGCTTGTCTGGAGGCCTTTAACCAGCTGAAGCAAGCTCTTATTTCTGCTCCAATTGTGCAGCCTCCAGATTGGACCCTGCCCTTTGAGTTGATGTGTGATGCAAGTGATTTTGCAGTTGGAGCAGTTCTGGGCCAGAAAAGGGGAAAGCTCAGCATGTGATCCACTATGCCAGCAAAACTCTAGATGATGCTCAGATCAACTACTCCACTACCGAAAAAGAATTGCTTGCAGTGGTATTCGCATTTGACAAGTTCAGACCTTGTCTAGTTGGGCACAAATGTACTGTCTTCACTGATCATGCAGCAATAAGATATCTTGTCAGCAAGAAGGATGCCAAGCCAAGGCTAATCATATGGATTCTCCTGCTTCAAGAGTTTGATATTGAGATCAAGGATAAGAAAGGTTCTGAGAATGTGGTAGCTGATCATCTGTCAAGAATAAGTTGTTCTGAAACTAGAAAAATAGAAGACAACATCCCTGGAGAGCAACTGATGGGAGTAAATGCCTCGCGAGGGCTTCTTGAAGCCTTGCGAGGGAGGCCTCAGGACGATCTAACTCTTCAAGCTTCGCGAGGAGATACTTCGCGAGGAGATGCTTCGCGAGATGTGCTTCTCGAGGAAATGCTTCAAGAGGGATGCCTCGCGAGGGTCGACGTCTCGCGAGAAGCCAAGACTCCATGGTATGCTTACATTGTGAACTACCTAGAGTGTAAAATTATGCCAGCTGATTTGTCCTACTAGCAGAAAAAGAAATTCATGCATGAAGCCAAGAGCTATTACTGGGATGAACCATTCCTCTACAAGCATTGTGCAGATGGTATAGTGAGGAGATGTGTGCCCTCTGAAGAAACTCATGATGTGATGTTCCAATATCATTCTGGCATGTATGGAGGCCATGCTGGAGTAATGAAAACTCAAGCAAAGATCCTTCAAGCTGGATTTTATTGGCCCAGCCTGTTCAAAGATGTTCATGATTTTGTCAAGCAGTGTGATCCCTGCCAGAGAACTGGGAAAATCTCGAGAAGGAATGAAATGCCTCAGCAAGGCATTCTTGAAGTTGAACTGTTTGATGTATGGGGAGTTGATTTTGTTGGACCTTTACCTTCCTCTCGAGGCTTCAAGTATATCCTTGTAGCAGTGGACTATGTGTCCAAATGGGTTGAAGCGGTACCAACTGTCAGTGCAAATTCCAAGTCAGTCTGCAAGCTGTTCAAAACTGTAATTTTCCCCAGATTTGGAGTTCCCAGAGTTGTGATCAGTGATGGAGGAGCCCACTTCAACAATGAACAGCTAGAGAAGCTGTTGAGCAAGTATGGAGTGAAGAATCATAGAGTTACTACACCCTACCACCCTCAAGCCAATGGACAAGTTGAGTTATCCAATAGAGAAATTAAGCAGATCCTAGAGAAGGTCGTGTCCAAGTCCAGAGCAGATTGGTCCCTGAAATTGCCTGATACCTTGTGGGCTTACAGAACTGGATACAAGACACCTATTGGAATGTCGCCCTTCAGGCTTGTATATGGCAAAGCATGCCATTTGCCTGTCGAGTTAGAGCATAGAGCTCAATGGGCTATTAGGAAACTAAATCTCGACATGAAGAAAGCTGGAAGTGCAAGGAAACTGCAGATGTGTGAGCTTGAAGAGCTGAGGCATGATGCATATGAGAGTTCCAAGATTTACAAGGAAAATACCAAAAAATGGCATGACAAACATATCCTCAGGAAGGAGTTCAGCATTGGACAGCAAGTGTTGGTGTATGACTCCAAGTTGCATTTGTTTGCTGGAAAATTCAAGTCAAGATGGTTTGGCCCCTGCATAGTGAAGAAGGACTTGGGAAATGGTGCCTTCGAAGTTCAGACCCCATTAGCAGGTACTTTCAAGGTAAACGGCCAGAGACTGAAGCATTACCTAGCGGGAGAGAAGACTGACATCGAAGATCCCGAAGAAAGCGAGAATGATGAATCAGAGGATGTTCCCAATGCATCCTCTGAAGCTGTGAAGCAGTGAGAAGAAGCTACGGTCAGGCTCGTGACCTTAAACAAGTGCTCATCGGGAGGCAGCCTGATATCCTTTTTATATATTATTTCCCTTCAAGAGTTATTTTTGTTTTGTGTGTTCCTTTTCCTTTTTGTTTGTTGTTTTTCAGATTGTTGAATACCAGAGAGTGAAGTGGGTTGGCAGAGATCCCTGCAAGCAAGGAGTAGAAAGTCGCTTCGCGAGGAAAAAGGCCTCTCGAGGGATTCTGCTTCAAGAGAAAGCTTCTCGAGGGCTTGATGCTTCGCGTGGAAAAAGGCCTCACGAGGGTTTTGCTTCGCGAGGAATGCTTCTCGAGGATTCGACCCTTAAACCAGGTGAACACATTCCAATTCACAAATCCTGTTACACCATAAATATCATTGTTATGCCATGATTACAAATTTTCTATCTATTCTTGGCTATATTTTCGAAGTTGCTTGTCGAGTAAAAGTTTCTTGGAGTGCTTAATTTTGCCTAAACAATCTTTCATGCTATTGAGAATCTTGCAGTGTTTCTGCCTATAATGCTTGCAAACTCTTGTGTTAGAGTCATGTATCAAAACAGAGTTCATATATGTCTCTGCTCAGATCTGTTGGAATACCTTCATAATGCAAGTGGCTCTGAAACTGAATAAGTTGATCCTCGAAGAGCCATGTTTTAACTGCATTTCGACATTTCTGCATTAGCTACCAGTATCTCGGGATGGTGGTATGTGAAGCACTAACAGTGAAACTAACTTGAAGCAAGTATTTTGAAAGCAAATTTTTGCATTAGCAGTTATGATCTCGGGATTGTAACCTGTGAAGCACTAACCTGAAGTTTCTGATAGTAATTTGAAAGCAAATTTTTTGCATTAGCAGTTATGATCTCGGGATTGTAACCTGTGAAGCACTAACTGAAATAATCTGACAAGTAACAATGATCCTAACCCATCTTTAATTTTTGCATTAGCCTACTATGTTCTCGGGAACGGTAGTAGGTGAAGCACTAACCTTGCATTCACTTAACACTCATGGCTATTTCATGGATCACTTCATTTGATTCCCCTGCCAAATGTCTTATCTAGGTAATCGAAAAGTATCTGAGCTAAGACATATATAAAAGTTGTTAATTGAAACTTGACTCTGAACTAGAGATTGCTACTAGGTATGCAGAAACTGCTTTGAATCCAATATGTATGAACTGCTGTGTATGCAGAAGTTGAGCACTGTTTTCATCATATCTGCTTTACTTGGGAACAAGCAAAGGTTTGGGTCTGGGGGTTTGATCACTTTGAATTATGCACATCTTTTCGACGTCCAAAACCCCAATTCTTGCTCATATTTGAGAAGTTCAGTCAAGGTTTTAAATGCTTTTTACATCAGTTATCCACTTTTTGCAGATTAGTGCGCCAAGGCACATATTTCTTCATCTCCAACTCAAAATGTTGCTTAGAAGACGCCTCCCGAGGACTTGACGCTTCGCGAGGAAAAAGGCCTCGCGAGGGTTTCGCTTCGCGAGGATGAATGCCTCGCGAGGGTGCCACCTCTCGAAGCCAGAACCTCTCGAAGCCAGAAGAGAAGTATGCGAGCGTATCTCCCTTGCGCTGCGCACGCGTTTGAATTAGCAAGGAGGGAATCGATCAACTTGGAGGAGAAGAAACCAGAAGAGTCAAAAAGGTGATAAAGAAGGGAGCAGACCATGTGCGTCCGGGCAAAAAGCTGAAAAGTGACGGCGGAAGTTCCCGCCTCGCCACCAACCACGCCATCGACCGCGGCCCCCTCGCCACTTCCGCAGCGCCTATAAAGCGGCTTCCTTAGCCAAGAAGGAAGAAGCGAACCACTCCACCGCATCCACGCGAACCACTTCACCAGATCCAAGATCCAACCAACCACTCCTCCGCTCCGCACCACTCCAGCCAGATCAAGAACAGAAGAACAAGGAAAAACTTTGGAGAAGCATGGCGAAGACAATCCGCGAGGAACGAGAGGAAAGAAGAAGCCCTTGATCCGTATCTGTCCCTGTCTACTTCCTTGATTCTACTTTGTCTGTATCTTCCTTAGCCTCCCGCCTCTGCTTCCTCTGCTGCCGCCGCGACGAACTGATTCGATCCTCTCCAACCCCTTCGGTGAAAACTCTCTGTAACTCTCTGAATCTTTCTGTTTGTGTGAACTTTGTAATCGTGCTGGCTGTCCGCTAGATCTTCCTTAGCCTCCCCTTTGCTGTCACCGTTTTAACTTCTGTTGCTTGATCCGCAAGAACTAGCCTAGATCCGTAAAACACCAACCCACCTTTTCGTTGTGCCAAGCTTCTGGAAAGGAAAAGCACCAATAAGATTTTGATCCCTATGGAGAGAACGACAAAACCCCCCCCTTTACTCACAACCGATCACCTAACATGATCAAGATCGACTATTGTAATGCTATGTGATGTGTTTGCTGGGATCCGATGGATTATGTAGTTATGTTCAGATTGTGCATGATTCTTATATGAGTAATTTATGTTCTTGCATGCTCTTCGATGTGCGTAGTTACTTTGGCCAATTGATTGTGTGTATCTCCAAGAGAGGGTATTTATGCTAGATAGTGGGTTCATGCCCCCTTTTGTTCCTGGGCACGAATGATAGAAACATCTAAGGGCGAGGGTGTGCTGTTGCTACTAAGGGTAAAACAACGGTGTTAATGTCTATTTTGATATTAGTATTGCTTACATCATGCACTTTAATTAATGCAATTGTCTGTTGCTTGCAACTTAATACCGTTGGGTGACAGGCTGGATAGCGATCCCACGGTGGACTATTTAGACAAAGACGCAGTTGGACTCAATGGTCTTTGTTCCTTGTCGTGATGCCTCCATAAATATTATCATGTCCTTTTTGTCATAGCTAAATTGGGTTTGTGTCATGATCTTGTTAATTGCCTAGCTGTAATTCGTTCACCCATCACATGCATATTTTATCTACTTGAGAGACTCCACTAGTGAACCCATGGCCCCCGGTCCATCTTTTTACATTGTTTTCAACCTTATTTACTTGCTTTTAATTATCATTACTCCTCTGGTCACTTTTCATATTTTATCTATTTCATCATACAATTAACCGCTTTGTGTTCTGCGAGACCGGAGAGATTGACAACCTCTCCGCCGTTGGGGGCAAAGTATTTTGGTTGAGTGTGTACAGGTCCACGTCTGTTGAAGGTTAAGCGCCAGAGATCTTCAACATTCACCTCGTTGTTGATTTCAAAGTCCTACTGGTTCGATAAACCTCGGTTCTTTAATTGAGGGAAAACTGCTACTAGCTACAATTCCGCCTTCGCTTGGGGCACCACCCAACTTATTAATATCCACAATCAAGCAGTTTTCTGGCGCCGTTGCCGGGGACTTTGGAGCTACAGCAAGGGGAGTCTCATACTCTCAATCTCTTTACTTTGTTTTTGTCTTGCTTGCTTTATATCTCGTTTAGTTTATTTTCCTGTTTCAAAATTTTAAAACCCAAAAATTTAGTGTAGTCTTTTATCCTGTTTTATTAGTATGCTTAGTTTTTTTGGTTGTTCTCAATGGTTAACTTCTTTGAAACTAGATCTTATTGGCAAGGCGGGTTCATGGAGGATCAACAAGAATATTATAAGGAATACCGCTTGTCACAAAAAGGGATACACTTATGGAAAATAATTAATACTCTGAATAATTATGCTAAAGACTTGTGCTTAAATTATGATATATCTTATTGCTGTGATGAGTCTAGTTGTAGCATGAATTTTAAACACCTCCCTTTTCAATGTGCTGGTAATGATAATGAAACCTTAGCATCTTATGCTAAGGGAAACTATGATTTTTATGATGTGTAACCTATAGAAGAATTTATTGCGTGGAAGGGTGCTTATGAAATTTCTTCTTTGATTGAAAATGATGATGATGCTCCTTATAAATCTGAAAGTTTTGCTATACTTAATTATCGCATGGATAATTACAAAGATGAAAATTGTTATATTACTGAGTATCTTAAGGGTTTATCTCCCCCAGAAGAAGAGACTAATGCCGTGCATGGAAGAAGAAATTTCTGAAATTGTAAGCCCATTGGATGAAAAAGAGGAGGAGAGTGACGAAAAAAGGAGGAAGAATGGATTAGCTACCCATGCCTACCTTCTAATGAGAGTAACTCTCTAACTCATACATTATTTGATTGTCCTCCTTGCTCACCAAAGGAGATTGAATGCTATGATCCTATTGATTCATTTGAAACATCCCTTTTTGATAAAAATGATCTTGTTATATATGATAATCTGTGCTATATTGATAAATCTTATGATAATCCTTTATTAACTACAACCATTGAGATGCATGATAATGAAGAGTTGTGCTTAGAAAGTCTATATGATAAAGCTCTTGACGATGGTCCTATGTTACTTGATAATAAAAATTATAATGCTATTGAAAGTGGGTTTGATCCCAATATTTTTGAGATGGACCGAAATTGTGTGCTTGTAGATCATGAAAAGCCTGTTTTAAGTAATAATTATATTGTTGAGTTTGTTCATGAAGCTACTAAAAATTATAATGAGAGAGGAAAATATGGTTGTCGGAGTTCTCATGTTACTAAAACACCTCTCTTTATGCTAAAAGTTTTGAAGTTGCACTTGCTTTACCTTCCTATGCTTTATGCTTCATTGATTTATTTTCTTACAAGATGCCTATGCATAGGAAGAGGGTTAGACTTAAATTTATTTGATATTTGCTTCATGATGCTCTCTTGTGCGTTTCAACTCTTATTTTTATGTGAGCATCATTGAAATTACTGGGCCTAGCTAAAAGGCGTTAAAGAAAAGCGCTTGTTGGGAGGCAACCCATCTTTTATTTTCAGTTTGATTTTTTATTTTCTTGAGTCATGAAGTTATTACCTCTGTAGCAACTTCATTGTATCTTTTTCTTTTGGTTTTTTGTGCCAAGTTTAGCCTCTAATGCATTGAAAGTGCGAGGTATTGTGTTGCTGTCCAAAAACAGATTCTGTGCGCCTGTTGCACGAAAATCCTAAAATCGCCATAATTTTATCTTTTTCTGATAATTTTTGACAGCAATCCTGATGCTTTTATCTATCTTTCGTTAGTTTTAATTTTTTTATTTGAGCTGCAGAAGTGCCTCGAAAAATTCAATATTACAGACTGTTCAGATTTTGACAGATTCTGCTTTTATTTTGCATTTGTCTCTTTACCATCGTCATATGTGATACTTTAGGGGTGGAGTGCCACATTGAGGCTTAGTAAACTGTAGCTAATGTCTAATAAAGTTGGTTTGCAATTTTTCATGAGTTGAACACATGTGCATTTTAATTTATGAGCACTAACCCTCTAATCGAATTATGAGAAGTTTTGTGTGAAGGGAGTTTTTAAGTTCCAAAGGAGAGGAATATGAAGAAATCGAGGATGGATCAAAGCTCAAGCTTGGGGATGCCCCCATGGCACCCCCTCTGAATATCAAGAACTATCAAGAGTCAAAGCTTGGGGATGCCCAAGGCATCCCCTCATCTTCATCGACTATCATAAGGTCGTCTTCGTTGAACTTTGTTTTTATCACTTTACATATTATGTGCTATGCTTGGAGCGTCTTTTTACTTTCAGTTTTATTTGTTTGTTTGCTGGTCATATCTTTGTTGGATCCTAGCTTTATTTGTGTGGGAGAGATACACGCTCCGCTTTTTCGTTTGAATACTCCTTTGCTTCGCTTATATCTTTTTGAGTATTCTTATCTACTGTCTGTTTTCTAGTAAGCTCTCGCTTTTAGCTTTTATCTTGTTTAGATCTGCTAGTTGTTAATTTAAACTCTCTTGTTCTTCACTTATATTTGTTGGAGAGTTGTTTTGGTTGCTTGGTTAATGTGTTAGATCGGAAAAATGCTATGCATGTGGCAGTAGTATGAAATAGAAAAAACCTGCATAGTCTTGTAGATCACTATATGGATAATTTGATACTCTTCAATTGTTTTGAGGCACTAAAATAACTAATGGTTAAAATGTGTTGGTTAATGGTGTTAGAGCTGATTAGGGGAGAGGTGTTATTAAAGCATAAAGATGTACTTTTCTGAACTAAACAACCTAAGTCAACAATGCTAATGTGTCATAAATTCTACTAAGTTGAAAATAAGTTCCTAGTGGGTAGTTACTGCAACGGTCGGGGAAGCCAACGGGGCACTTGTGTCGCCGCCACGATCCCTCTCGGGGTGTCTCTAACCATTTGTGGAACATTGAAACTGCTAGTTGTTTGCAATATACGAAATGCATTGTGAGCTTTGGTTTTTGGCACTTTCACTTCCATATTTTGCTAGCCTCTCCGGTGCTGCGCGATGCCCTCTCTCACATTGAGATTGGTGCATACTTCGCGAGTACATACAACTTCGTGGGAGAACTTCATCCTGTTCTCCTACACATAAGCCAACTATCTTCCTCAAAACAGCCACCGGACCTACCTACCACGGCATTTCCATAGCCGTTCCGAGATACATTGCCATGCAACATCCATCATTACATTATGACTTGATGTCGTTCTTCATTGCCATATAGTTTGCTTGATCATTGAGTTAGTGTGCAGCGTGGCTTGCCACATGTTCTACATTTTTTCCACACTACGCTCGATCATGCATATCTTCTTTTATACATCATGTATTAGTCTTATGAGTTATGAGTACCAAAAGTGTGATGATCATCTTGTAAAAATAGAGTGTTGCCCCTACCTGTGAGCATATTGAAAAGAGTCCAAAGTGGCCACATAAAAGAGTCCAAAAGAGACCAATGAGAGAAAATTTAAAAGAGCCATGGAGGCCACAATTAAAAAAAAGAAGAGAAATATAAAAGAGAGAGGGAGCAGCACTACTATCCTTTATTCCACACTTGTGCTAGTAGCACCTACACTTCATTATAGAGAGTTTTCATGTTTCATTTGTATAACTATGTGGGGAATTAACGAGATATAACTTGGCTTGTATATTCCAAGGATGAGCCTCCTCAAGTGAGCTCTAGGTCTTCATGAGCAAGCAAGTTGGATGCACCCCCACTAGTTCCATTGGAGAACTTTCATACACTTATAGCTCTATGTGCATCCGTTGCATGGCAATCACTACTCCTCATACAATGTCAACTAAGGGACTTCCTTCTGTCTTGTGGTTACCATCTCCACTGTTTGAGCCTTTCTTTTTGACCTTCCAAACCTCCATTATTGTTCTCTTTGCCATAACATCATGGTGCCAAAGCCACTTCTTACTTGCACTAGTTGAGTAGACTTCGAAACAGTTGATTTATGAAGTAGATGGATTAGGACACCTGACTTGAGCTTGGCTATTTTTATGAATGACTAATTAGATGCTTTTAAGAATGATTGATACTTTACATTGGAGACATAATTCGCAATTCTTCTTTCTAAATCTTATGTATGGTTCCATGTCTCGAACGCACTTATTCATGAAAAGTTTCTAGCATTTGTTAGCTAGCGTTTGTTAATCATTGTTTGCTTAATGTCAACTATAGACAATCGTTTTGGATCACCTTATTCACTTCATGTGCTTTGCATTACTATCTTGATCAAGATTGTGTTGGTAGCATGTCTCATCAAAAATTATTTGTTATCACTTACCTACTCGAGGACGAGTAGGAGTTAAGCTTGGGGATGCTGATACGTCTCAAACGTATCTATAATTTTTAAGTGATCCATGCTAGTTTTGTGATATTGTCACATGTTTTTACTGTCATTTATATCATTTTTATGCATTTTGTCGGACTAACCTATTGACAAGATGCCCAGTGCCAGTTCCCCTTTTTTGCTGTCTTTTTGTTTCAGAAATTTACTTCTGGAAATATTCTCGGAATTGGACGAAAATTTACGGCGATTATTTTTACGCCAAGATGAAGACGGAGTCCAAAGGGCAGCCTCGGAGGCAACCCATAGGGCACACGCGCGTAGCTGCCGTGGCCCAGGGGGGACCCGCAGGTGGGGCCCGCCACTGCCCTGTGGGCACCTCCTCGGCCCCCTCCGACTCCTATGAAATCACAATTAACCTAAAAACTTCGAGGCGGCGATTATTTTCTAGAAACTCGACCCCGACGCGCCGTCACCGAAAACCCTAGTTCGGGGTCCAATCTGAAGCTGATCCTGTAACATCCCAAAAGTAATCCCCTCTTAATTCATTGTTTGTTTTAAATTGAGCATCATCATGACATCATCAATGTTATTGCATGAGTGTTTTTGCAAAAAATTAAATAAAACAAACAAAAATAAATTGATATTTCATGTGTTATCACATGCAAACCCTAATTCTAAAATTTGCAAAACAAAATAAAATAAAACCAAAATTGTTTTGGACAAGCAAAATTAAAATGCTAATTTCAATTTTGCAAATTAACAACTATTTTACTTTGAGGAAAACACAAACCCTAATTTTATTTTGGGTTTCTCCTTCTTTCTTCTCTTCAATTTCTGTTAAAAAGAATTGCAAAAGCTGAAAAAAATAGAGTTGGGCCGAAACCCAGCTCCCTTCCTCATCTTCCCTCTCTTTCACTCTCCCCCGAAGCAGCCCACCAAAGGCCCGGCCCAGCCGGCCTTTCAACTTTTCTCTTCTCTTCCACACCCCCTCTCACGCGTACGTCGCCGCGCCATCGTCCCCACGCCATTTCCGCCACCGAAGCTCACCACCAGCGCCTCCTCTCCACTTTCCCCTCCTATAAAGTGAGCACCAGGGCCCCTTCCCCGCTCCAAACCCTAGCCACCCTTCCTTTTCCTGCCGCCGCCACCCTTCCTCTCTCCCTCTATGCACCTCTTCTTCCCTCCCGAGAGCACCACCTCCACGCCACCAGCCGGAGAAGAACGCCGTCGCCATGGGGTAGCAACGGAGATCGGCCACCACGTCGACGTCCACGCGCAAGAGTAGGATCCCGAAGGCAGACACAAGGCCGGCGTCGACTACACCAGGGTCTTCATCGTCTTCTTCCCCGGCGTTCTTCCTCAGGCCGACGTCTACCTCTCCTGCAACGCCGCCGTTGTCGACCTGCCTCCCTCGTCGCCGATCTGCACCTTGGGTGAGCACACCACCGCCCTAGGGACCTTTCCTCCGTTCTCCCCTTGCTCTGGACGAAGCCGTCGCGCTCCCGTCGCCGTTTAGCAGAGACTGACACCATGGCACGAGCACGAGCAGCTCGAGCTCGTGCTGCTCCTCTGCTCGAGCCCATGCACGAGCTTGCACGCACACGCACACGCACACGCACACTAGCACCTGCATGCGCACGAGCCCCTCACCCGCGCCGCCAGATCATGGTCACCGCCGGCCAAGCACGTCGCCGTCGTCCCCCCTGTTTCTGAACCTGAAACTGCACTGGCGCGCTGTTCTTCAGTTAACCAGTGGATCTAACACATAAGGTGCGGGATCCCCTTCCTAGCACAAGCACGAGCACAACGCACTGGTTCCGTTCCCTGTCCCTCATCGAGAGCCCCGAGTTCGACCCCCACGGGAGCAAATAAAACCCCCTTTTTCCCTTTAGCCTAGCCACTGACATGTGGGCCCTCGGGTCCCACCTGTCATACTCTGTGTGCAGATCCTCCACGGTGCAAAATAAATCCCCAGATCCAGATCCGGAATTCTTATAGATGAACCCAGTTTTTGAAAACCTTTTGCAAATAGGTCCTTCCAACATGTTTTTGTCCTGTTTTCAAAACATTTAATTTTTGGCCTTTTCGAATTCAAAAAATTATAATAAAAATATGTTTTGAAATCAGAAAAATGTAATCTGTTGAAATATAAATTTTGTTTGATTTTTAGAGTTAATTAAAATGGCTTTAATAAATAAATCTTTTGCTGATGATTAAAACTTATTTAATCCATAACTTTTGAATCACACCTTCAAAATTTATGAATTTTATATGAAATTAAAACTAAAAATGCTATCTGTTCAAATCTATTTTTTCATGCTTGAGTTAAATAATTTAATTTCGGGTTAATTGAAAATGCAATTAATTGAATAAATAAAATGCTCTAATTGCCTAATATGTTAATTAAATTGCTAAACCCTAATTTAAAATGCCTAATAAAATGTTTAGCACTTTATTTTTGCTGCATGTTTAAAGTGTCATGTCATCATCCTTGTTTGGATGCATTTGTATTGATTTGCCCTTTTTGTTATGTTTGGGGTTATCCGTAGATGACGACGTTGCCGAGTACCCCGACACCTCCGAGGATCTAGCCCAGTACCAGGCTACTGAGCCAACAGGCAAGCAGCCCCTCCCCAACTTTCTCATGTGATGCCTATTCCTGTCTTGCATGCTTTAGGACTTCCGTTCTGTTGTGTCTTACGATTCCTACTAGAATTGCATAGCCTGTTAGAAGTCCAGATATTCCTGATATGCCTGTCTATATCCTATGCTTGTTTTCCAGTTACTATCTACTAGCATGCTTAGGAGTTGATTGTGGTCTATCACATGTTTAGCTGGTATATCTTAATAATTGAAGACTTGCTATGTGGGAATCACTTTATTATATTAATGATAAGGCACCGGCGGAAGGCCAATTATGGTGATTTGTTCTGCTAGTGTCGCCTAGGAAAAACCGTTCTTTTCCGCTTATCCAAGAATGAGCGCCCTACCCACACGTGGGAAGACTTATGGAACCCCCCGCAACTCAGTACCGGATCTGCTATATTGGTTAGGGAGCCACAAAGTAGTTCGGGTGTTTACCATTTGGAGCATACGCACAAGCATGATGTTGAAGATGAGAGGTTACAACTATGGGGGGCGCATATAGGTTTGCGGGATGGGCGTTAATCGCATGTGGAAGGAGGGAAATCGTATGAGTGTTCCTCCCGAAGCCATTCGCGCAACGTTTGGGCCTGCAAAGGAGTTTCGGCCGGGCTCCCCACGTGGATCAGTCTCAGATAGGTGGCTCTCTATCCAATGTAGTAGTGAAGGGGAAGGTCGTGTTGAGATACCTAAATGCCTCTGTGGCATGTGGTTGATCGAACGTGTATGGTTACATTTGGGCACCCCTGCAGGGTTAAATCTTTTCGAAAAGCCGAGTCTGCGGTTATGGACGACTTGGGTAATGTGCTGGCTAGAAAGATCATAGATATCACCGTATCTCGTGAATAGCTAAATTGACTAGTAATTAGCCATATGCAAATAATAACCTGCTACAAATTGATCAACGTGTGAGTGTCCGGACTTCTTCCTCGTGGGTATATGATACGATGGAGTTGTCTCAGGACGGGTTTGTTTGGTGAGTAGTTTTGCCCAGTAGCGCAAGCGCTCTCTTCCCTTATTCTAATTAGACACAACACTACCAGGAAAAGGGCTATTAGTGGCGCACCAAAAAAGAATTCTGTGGCGCACCCACAAGAAATGCCCATGCGCCACAGAATCCTCGCCACTAAAATATATTTCTGTGGCGCATGCTGGCGGTGCGCCACAGAAATGCTAAGATTCTGTGGCGCACCCAGAACCGTGCGCCACAGAAATATTTTAGTGGCGCACCCACCACCATGCGCCACAGAATTTTTTTTTGAATTTCAAAAAAAAAAGGCGGCCAGATCTAGATCTAGATCTAGCCGCCGGAATTTCGCCGGAATTTTTTCGGTGCTCGTCGGAGGCCGTGTTGCCATGGGTGGAGGAGGAGGGGGTAGCCGGAGGTGGGTGGAGGATGGGAGTCATCGGAGATGGTGGAGTAGGTCGCCGGAGGTCGCCGGGGTGGATGAGGAGGTCGTCGGAGGTCACCGGAGGTGGAGGTAGCCGGAGGTGGAGGAGGAGGTCGCCGGGGTGGTGGAGGAGGTCGCCGGAGGTGGAGGAGGTCGCCGGGGTGGTGGAGGAGATCGCCGGAGGTGGAGGTGGAGGTGGAGAGGAGGAGGTCGCCGTGGTGGTGGAGGAGGTCGCCGGAGGTGGAGGTCGCCGGGGTGGTGGAGGAGGTCGCCGGAGGTGGAGGTGGAGGAAGAGGAGGATAGAAGATGTGGAGGAGAGGAGAGGAGAGGAGAAGGAGGAGGAAGGAGAAGGGGAGAGGAGAAGTGGAGGAGAAGGGGAGAGGAGAAGTGGAGGGAGAAGTGGAGGAGAAGGGGAGAGGAGAAGTGGAGGGAGAAGTGGAGGAGAGAAGTGGAGGAGAGAAGGGGTGCCGGCAGGGTTTATTTTTTATTTTTTGATTTTGCTGGAAAATTTTCTTCTTTTCGCCATAACTTTTTTTCGTTTGGAATTTTGAGAATCCGAGAAATGTTCCGAAATTTTCTCTAGTTTTTTTTAAGGTATTAAACGTATTTTTTCGACATCGTATGCAAAAGTTATGCCCGTTTTAATATTTTTTCACCTACTTTTGGAAAAAAAGTCAAAATGTGTATTTTAAATTTTTCCTAACAACTAGACCCTAAACCTTCCCTATATCTAAAAAGATTTTATTTTTGAATTTTTTATCATTTTCTTTCACTTCGTGCAAAACTAAAAAGGCGATCCACGGGGGGGGGGGGGGGGGGGGGTGCGTGGGGTGAAAAAATGCTGCACAATTCTATGGCGCATGGAACCACATGCGCCACAGAAATGTCACAGCCCCTAATCATTGGTGCCGGGCCCACCATATTTCTGTGGCGCATCTGGCCAGATGCGCCACAGAAATGTACATTTCTGTGTACATTTCTGTGGCGCACCTTGCTCCATGCTCCACAGAAAAGGCGGCGTAGGATGCAAGCCAGCCGTTGGTTGTGGGGCCCACAAAATTTCTGTGGCGCATGGAGGAAGGTGCGCCACAGAATGTCTTCTTTTAGTGGCGCATGTCCTACAGATGCGCCACAGAATGCCTTCTTTTAGTGGCGCAGGGAAAATGGTGCGCCACAAAAAAAAAATTTAGTGGCGCATGAAATATTGGTGCGCCACAAAATAGCATTCCACCTATAGCTAGTTTCCTAGTAGTGCAAGTTGTAGCGTGTCTTCTGTAGTTGTTAGGTGCTGCTGCTGCAAGTCCACATACAGCCCCTTTTTCAACCCCAAATGCATGTGCATCGTACCTTCTTTTACCCGTGTGCGTAAGACTTGCTGAGTACCCCTGTACTCATACCATCGGGTGTCCGGTGCCCGTGTTTTCACCGATGTAGGAGCGACATCTGAGTTCGACGATCCAGATGGAGGTTACTACGTAGAGTTCGACGCCGACTACGACGAGTAGATCGAGATCCTAGGTGGCAGCCTGAGACCACCATGGGCGGGTCCCCTCTTTTATTTTCCGGCTTTTGTCCTTTGATGTAGTCTGTACTCAGACGAGTGATTGTTTCCGCTGTATTCGGGACGTATGATCCCCTGTGATGTAATAAAAGTATTTCGAACTATGTTTATTTATCTTTTTGTGTCGTAGTTGTGCATGTGATGTAATCCAATTGTGGTTCTACTGGGCGAAATGTATTTCCGCTAAGTGGGGCTTACAGATCCCGACACTCTGCCGGAGGGGAGATCGATCCCGAAGGGCTCTTCATCGACATGCCTTCCTCCGGGATGATTGTGAGTTCCGCTAAGTGGGGCTTACAGATCCCGACACTCTGCCGGAGGGGAGATCGATCCCGGAGGGCTCTTCATCGACATGCCTTCCTCCGGGATGATTTGTGAGTAGTCTCACCTTGGACTACGGGTCCATGGCAGTAGCTAGATGGTAGTCTCTCTCTCTTGTGCTTCATGTCTTATGATCTTGTGAGCTTCCTAACATGATCAAGATCGACTATTGTAATGCTATGTGATGTGTTTGCTGGGATCCGATGGATTATGAAGTTATGTTCAGATTGTGCATGATTCTTATATGAGTAATTTTTGTTCTTGCATGCTCTCCGATGTGCGTAGTTACTTTGGCCAAGTGATTGTGTGTATCTCCAAGAGAGGGTATTTATGCTAGATAGTGGGTTCATGCCCCCTTTTGTTCCTGGGCACGAATGATAGAAACGTCTAAGGGCGAGGGTGTGCTGTTGCTACTAAGGGTAAAACAATGATGTTAATGTCTATTTTGATATTAGCATTGCTTACATCATGCACTTTACTTAATGCAATTATCTGTTGCTTGCAACTTAATACCGTTGGGTGAGAAGCTGGATAGCGATCCCACGGTGGACTATTTAGACAAAGACGCAGTTGGACTCAACGGTCTTTGTTCCTTGTCGTGATGCCTCCATAAATATTATCATGTCCTTTTTGTCATAGCTAAATTGGGTTTGTGTCATGATCTTGTCAATTGCCTAGCTGTAATTCGTTCACCCATCACATGCATATTTTATCTACTTGAGAGACTCCACTAGTGAACCCATGGCCCCCGGTCCATCTTTTTACATTGTTTTCAACCTTATTTACTTGCTTTTAATTATCATTACTCCTCTGGTCACTTTTCATATTTTATCTATTTCATCATACAATTAACCGCTTTGTGTTCTGCGAGACCGGAGAGATTGACAACCTCTCCGCCGTTGGGAGCAAAGTATTTTGGTTGAGTGTGTGCAGGTCCGCGTCTGTTGAAGGTTAAGCGCTAGAGATCTTCAACATTCATCTCGTTATTGATTTCAAAGTCCTACTGGTTCGATAAACCTCGGTTCTTTAATTGAGGGAAAACTGCTACTAGCTACAATTCCGCCTTCGCTTGGGGCACCACCCAACTTATTAATATCCACCATCATACCACACCTACGAATTTTTCATCGAGCTTGCGCGGCTACTATAAGAGATTAGGCAATGAGGATCTTTTCTTTTTATTTCTTCCTCTTTTTGATTCTTTTCTATTCTCTTTTGGCCTCTTACTTTTTTTTTCTCCTTTTGCCTCTCACTTTGCTTGCCAACAAGAACTATATCAACTAGCGCATACAAGTTTTCTCGGAACACTACGAGGTATCAAGTGTGCAAAGCCCAAGCAATCATAGATGAGCTAGTCTCAATAGGTAAGATAGGCACAAATGGCTTGGCTAACAAGTGATGCAAGGTGGGAGAAGGTTTGGGGATGTTATACCTTTTGTCGACGTTCTTCACCCTTGGAGTGGAATGCCTCATCCTTGATCACGAAATATGGTGGCGATATAAGATGGATCAACCGCTATGGTGATGTAGAGCTTGTCGGTAGCTTCGATTAGAGATGAAAATCACCAAAAACGGAGTCCGGAGTGAAAAGTTATGGCCAAAACAAATTTTCAGAATTTTCAGAGAGGTCGGCCTGGGAGACGGCCTAGGCCGGCTGGGAGGCCGGTTGCCTCGGCTGGGAGGCCGGCCTGGGGGCCGGCTGTCTCTGGCCGGGATTGACCTTCCCGTGACGCGAAAATGGGCGATTTGGGCGGAAAAGCGGACCGAAAAACACCAAATCGAAGGGGAAATCAAAAAAATTTGGCCATGTGAACGCAAAGTAAGCTAGATCAACAAGTATAGCATGAGATCCATGGATCAAAACCTACCAAAACTCACAAAAATCTCAGATCGAACCCAAAGCAATTTGAGGCTATTTTTTGTGGAATTTTTGAAATTGGCAAAATCAAAGAAAATTTTGGGGGAATTGGGGGAAAACACAAGTCAAAACCGTGGCAACCTAAATCTCTGATACCATATGATGCGGGCAAAGCCCTCTAGGGTGGCCCGATCTTCACGGATTGACGAACGAGGGGACAACCGCACGCAAGAATACGAAGAACACAAGAACACAAACCCGATACAATTGACGCGTTGCCCTTACCGGTCGGTCCAACCGGCCCAATAGAATCACACAAGGGAGAGACCGCGAGGTAGAATCCCTATGTGAAAGATCGGCAAGCGTGTGGTAGAATCATGGGGAGGAGAGACGGTGAAGTAGAATCCTCCACACGAGAGACTTTGTGCAAGAACGGAACCTTGAATCACTCCAATAGATACATCTAAGGAGTCTTGAATCCACAAGGGGATCTTCTCCACAAAGGGAGGGATGAGCACAAGCCCAAGTGTCTAGTCCAACTCTAGTCTATGTTTGTCTGTCGAATGGAAGAGGGAAAGTGCTATTTATAGTCTTAGTACAAAAGGGAGGTGCAGGACACGAGTGGCCGGCCTGGGAGCCGGCCTAGGCCGGTAGGGAGGCCGGTTGCCTCGGCAGGGAGGCTGGCCTGGGAGCCGGCCTAGGCCGGCCTGGAGGCCGGCTGGCTCTGGCGTGTGGCCGGCCTGAGAACCGGCCTAGGCCGGCAGGTAGGCCGGTTGCCTCGACCGGGAGGCCGGTAGTACCACCCGGGGGCTGGTAGTACCGGGCCACTGCCGGACCTCTAACAGAGGGCATTCGCGGCAGTCGGCCGGTAGCACCGCCAGGCCGATAGTACCGCTCCGAGGCCGGTAGTACCGGGTCTTCCTGGAGCTGCAACTCTTCTTCCGTCTTCGTTTCCATGTGTACGCCTTGGATAGCTTCGGGTCTTGGGCATCCTTGGCATCTCCCTTGGTGTCCGTACTCGTCGTGTGACACCTATCAATATGCAAGGGTAGAGGTTTAGCCAGTATACCATCCAAAGGCGATGCATTGAGGTTCGTAGAGAGGATTGAGTTCACCTTTAACGTCCGTGGTGACATGGCATATGTTGTAATGCTTGACATGGTGATGACGTTGGGTTGGGTTACATCACACAATAAGATTGGGAAGCATTCATGGGCTAGTGACAAGTACATAAAATGTGAGATACCTCACGACAGATAAAGGCCCACACTAATGCTTGGGCATTTCTTCCTTTTCCCCTTATCTCTTAAGAGGATGCGTGTACACTTCTATTTATTGTGAATGTGATACAAACTAAGTGAAAATGACCGGACACCAACATAAAGTATATTACCTTTCGGTGAGAACCACCAAAGTAAATTAATACTCGCTCCATATACATATATATGTATACAAGACCACTTAATTCATCTAAAGTCGAACCGTTTGATCAAATTTATAAAAAACGAGTTTGCAAAATAAAATGTTAACATTTACACTACTATATCAATATCACGAGAACTATCATGAAATGTATATTCAGAATGTACTTATTGGATATGTATGTATTAATATATTATCCTGTAAACTTGATCAAACTTAAAACAACTTGACTTAGCAAATCTAAGTGTGCTAACATACATAGGAGGAGCGAGTAGCTCTCTTTATTCCACAAGGGGATCCTACAAATATAACAATGAAAAAGTAGAGCAGAAAAATCATGTACAATTTACAGCTTTCAAACCAATTAGCCAAAACATTAACCAATTAGCCAAAACATTGAAATCCGTATTTTCCCAGACCAAGAAAGCAATGAACTAACGGCCCCAGCAGTCCAGCACCTTGTGCACCCTTTTCCCACCACTTCCCCCTTCTTCCCGGGGCACAACCATGGCCGCCCCCTGCGACCTCCTCGACGTCGATCCTCCCGAGCTCCAGTTCCCCTGTAAGTTCCTCGCTCCTCTCGTCCCCAAGACCCCCTTACTACCTTTCCCTACTTTCAGATCACTTTTCTCCTGATTTCCCTGCTGACCCCTCTGCGATTTCCTGTCATGCCCAGTCGAACTCGACAAACAGATCTCTTGCTCCCTGAAGATGACCAACAAGACCGACATAACCGTCGCCTTTAAGGTGATTCTCCTGTAAACCGCGGTGTTTAACCCCACAGAATCCCATCGCTTCTTCAGGGATTGTCTTACATTTTTTTCTTGGTACCCCTTTGATACGTGCGGGTAGTAGGTTAAGACGACGAGCCCCAAGAAGTACTGCGTGCGCCCCAACAATGGTGTCGTGCTGCCCCGGTCCACCTGCGAAGTTGTAGGTACTGTCTTTGTGTTCACTGAACCCGCTAGAGCTCAAGAAACTGCTCAATTTAGGCTTTAGAGTTTTTCCTAATATTGATTTTAATGGAAATGTTCCAATATGTTATCTGTGAACAAGTCACGATGCAAGCGCAGACTGTTGCGCCTCCGGACTTGCAGTGCAAGGACAAATTCTTGGTTCAGAGCGTGGTCGTCGGTGACGGTTTATTGGCGAAGGACATCACGCCTCAAATGGTAATGGTAGTACTGGAATGTACTTTTGATGTAGTTCACGGTTTTTGGTTTCATGATGAATTCTATGGCCTGGTGTTTGTTGCCCAGTTCATGAAAGAAAAGGGCAATGTTGTTGAGGAGGTGAGGATGAGGGTCACTTATGTGATGCCACCGGAATCACCATCAGAGATCGCGGAAGAAAGTGGTGGTCCACAGCGATTCATGGTGCCTATGCAGCAAACTGTGGATAATGGGAGGAATGCTTTGGAGTTATCGAGTGGCTCGGTGTCCTTGAGATCAGCTGAGCTGGGGACAGTAAGTCTACTGAATGTTTATTATGAGATGTTCTATCGATGCAGGTCTCTAAGGAGATGAATGATGTATTTTCAGGAGGTGGGATCACCAACCGGACCAGTTGTAAGGACTGAAGAATTACTGAAGGCCGCAGGACGTCCTGTTGTATGTGCTATATAAGTTATGTGATCTATATATATTGTTTGTATAAATTTTAACATTCTGGTTGTGTTCCTTTCTGATGTGGAACTGTAGGAAACAAGGACTTATGCCGGACCTAATGCACAGTCCCTTGAGGTGAGTCAATATCTCTTCCAAATTCCAGTTTGGGAATTTTTTCTTAGTTGTTGTCCTGTGTGGCATACCAACAACTACTTGACAGGGATGGTAAAATACTAAAGATACTTATTTGACAGAAGAGATATTTAGAAAAAAGAAATACATTTTGATCCTTGCAGATTCTACTCATTCATTGTTCGTTATTGCCTAGGAACAAAATCGATATAGTAGTAGGTCTTCTCAGGTAACAATAAGGAATATTGTTGATATTTAGTTGCTATATGTTGGAATTGTGTAAGTGCACTTTGGATTTTTAACTGTGCAAATATGTCTGCTAGCGAACACTGTGTTGTCCATCCCGTTAATTTGCTCGACTATTATTGGGACTGTGTGTTCTTAGATCGTCTTTGCCATCTTTTTTTTCGATAAAGGGAGCTTTATTACTTACCCGGCCTCTGCATAGCTAGGATGCACACGGCCGCCGCAGGTCTACAAGTCTCAAAAAAAAAAAAAAAAAAAAGGCGAATTACATATCATAATGAGAAATTGTAAAACGCCTATGGTGGTGGAGGGCCGATCCGAAGATTATGCTGTCATCCATGTTGGGAAAAAAATCCCTCGCTGTATCCTCCAGTCTTTGCCATCTTTCTACTTCATTATAGACATCATATAACTGGCATTCGTAACAACACGGACATACGGTTAATTTATTATATTTTTGTGTTTACCAAATGATTGTCACAGACTTCCAGGTATCACGCTACTTGTTCAATAAAAAATTGTAATTTATTTTGTCATTTGACTTGCAGTGGTTGTTTCTGAGCTGATTAACCACTTGGCTGTTTCTCTAATTCCAGCTATCGGCTTTAATTGCAAAACTGAGCGAGGAAAAGGATTCTGCACTTGAGCAAAATAAAAAGCTTCGAAATGAGTTGGTGAGTATTAGTTCTGTATTGTATTTGGTTCGAAACTTTGAATCAAGAGCTCTTTCCATGGGCTACCAATAGCAGTTTGACACTCAAGACGATGTATTTACCAATGCAAGAGTTCTTTCCTCAAAATAAAGTTGCTAGGAAGTCCCTTTTACTCCCCCGAAGTATTGCGGTTGTTCAGATAACCCAACTATCATAAAGATTTGAAGATGGATGTCAGTACAGAACATAAATCCATCAATATGTTTGAAGGGGCTCCAAGTCGCATATGTGCAGCAGGACACACCATTAAATATTGCAGTTTGTTCAACTGGTGTATAATTCTGTATTTCAGTATTTCTATTAGTAGATATCCATACATATCAACACAAAGTTTTTGTGGCTGAAATATGGCGCTTGTACTTAATATGCACATGGAACAATAATAAATGCAAGTATACTCTCAATAATGTGAACTAGGGAACTCCACCCCCACAGTTACACTAGATGCTTGAAGAATGTGACCTAAAGAACTGGAGTAAGCTCTATCCAGGAAATTCATTTCTTCTCTGAAGGGAATAGGGCAGGGCTCTCCCTGCTGTTCTTAGATTAAAAAAAAATGACTTTGAAGAGGATGAAAAGACCATATGATTCTGTGTCTACATAGAAGTTCCTTCTTTTGCAATCCAGAAATTCCCTAACGTAAACTCCCCTGAGTGGGATCAAACTAGTCAATTGTCGTGTAGAAAGATCAAAACTGCTGCACCTGGGCGATGTATCTTAGTTGATTTCTGCAACCGGAATTAAATGTCTTTTCTAATGGTAGGAACACAAATTTATAGCGTCTCCATCAGACTTCAATTTTATCGGAACAATTAAGATGCAAAGTTCAGGTTACAAATTTTAGTTAAGGTCCTTACTGGAGGAATTTATCAGCTGAGTTCTCATATCTGCAGCCACCTTGATCCTTTCACTAACTCAATGTGAAACATCTGTCTCTTCAACATGTAGGAGCTGGTAAGGCGGGGCACTAGCAAGCAAGGAGGCTTCTCGCTGTTATTTGTACTGGCGTCTGGGCTGCTTAGCATCATTCTGGGCTATCTTGTAAAGAAATGAGGATTTCTGTTTCCAGTCTAGTCCGATGATATACTTTCTACAGTAAATAAAAAGTAACATCTTGTGGTGTTCGTTTGTGAAACTTCAGATCATAACAAGCATGTCGAAGTTTGCAAGTGAAGTGTCCGATTTTTAGCTACCAAGGTTAGATCAGATGTTTTTTTTCTTTTCCTTCTGAAACTTCAAATCAGACCAAGTTTGTTGAAGTTTGCAAGTGAAGGTCCAAATTACAGGACAAGTTGGCATCTAATTTGATCCATGATGTATTTTGACTAATAATATTAAAGTAATGCTCTTGACTGTGGTCTGTTATTGTATGCATTGTCGATTGTCGGTTTCAGCGTGACCATGCCGGTATGACCGAACATGTCTGAATTGATTAGTAACCAAAAGGAAAAACCTTAGCTGCCAGACTACTGCTGACGCCGAAGCAGCATCTAGCAGTAAAATGCAGCAGAACTTGGAACATTTGTTTTAGGAAGCACAGTTCAGAAACCAAAACAAAGTATGTACATCAGGAAAGAATTTACACAATCTACAAGAATAGTGGATATGTAATTGCTGGCTCCGCACACTACACTCATACTGTCATACACTTATTTGTTTTACAGAAGAATAATCTCTAGGAAGCACAGTTCAGAAACCAAAACAAGTATGTACATCAGGAAAGAGTTTGCACAATCTACAAGAATAGTGGATATGTAATTGCTGGCTCCGCACACTACACTCATACTGTCATACGCTTATTTGTTTTACAGAAGAATAATCTCTAGGAAGCACAGTTCAGAAACCAAAACAAGTATGTACATCAGGAAAGAGTTTGCACAATCTACAAGAATAGTGGATATGTAATTGCTGGCTCCGCACACTACACTCATACTGTCATACACTTGTTTGTTTTACAGAAGAATAATCTCTAACGGATCTTAGGTTATTCACTGAGATGTTCTTGAACTGCTTCAAAGTTCATCTAATGGCACCTGAGCAGCATGGCTCTTTACCTCCACACTGATCTATCACAATCCTTCTGCTTAAGTTAGTCACGCCATCTTTGGTTTCCTGGATAAGAGACGGATCATGTTAAGTAAATTAATAGTTCTTCCTCTGGTGGAATCACGATAATACGCCAAACTATCAACATTCCATTAGAAATTTTCAAAGAAGTACTATTTGCTAGCAATAGCATCAACCACAGATTGCATATGGCTCTAAGCATATGATGCTTAAGATTGCAACATCAACTTACAAAGTTAGAACACCCAATTTTCAGGAGGATGACTATCCGACCATGTACATGTGTATGTAAATTAAACTTTACATTCACTCACGATCTAATAATGGTTCTATAAGTGGAGTGGTGGGTACTGAAATAATAAGTGACGTGCGACAAATTTATAAGTTCTTTTTATCTCTACTAATATAAAAAGAGAGAGGGGGGTATGATCCAACACATCTCATCCATCTAAACTTTATCCAACGGCTCACGTTGCTGCAATGATGAGGTGCTTATCAGTCATCACACCCACGCCCGAAAAAAAAAACAAAAACCCGCACGAACCACGACCCCATCAGGCAACCGCACGACACCACCCACTGCCTTCCCTCAATCGACGCCCGATGCCGGCACCTTCACGGATTCGCCGCCCGCCACCGCCTGGCATCGCCGCCGCCGCCACCGCCAAGGCATCGCCGCCGCCACGACATAACCGCCGCCCCTGCCCCCGGGACGGACTCGACGCCCGTCCCGCCACCGGCCCCTGTCCCCGGCACGGACTCGACGCCCGCCGCTGCCCCCTTCACTTAATCGTCGCCCGCTGCCACACGGAGATGGGCGGCTGGTCGGAGCTGCTCAACACCTCCACCAAGGTCCTCGAGCAGGCCGTCCCCAACGGCCCGCACTTCCCTACCCTCCAGGTGCTGCATCCTCATCCTCCTTGCCCGCATCTATCTCTCGCCGCTTCGCCCGAATCACCCCGGATTTCTTCCGCCTGACGGGTTCGTTGTTCTTTGGCGCGCGCAGAGGAACCTGGACCAGCTTGAGGTGCTCTCCACCAAGCTCAAGGCCAAGACGATCCGCGCGGAGGCGCCGTCGCAGTCGCTCTCCGCCACAAGGTCGCTCTCCAGGACCCCCTTAGTTAACATTGAGACCCTCTCTGCCCATCACCGCATGGTGTTTTGTGCGAATTGCGATTTGCGGCTTCTGGTGTTTTGGAGGGACTTAGGGTTTCGGCTGTGCATCTACAGGTTGCTGGCGCGCGAGGGGATCAATGCGGAGCAGCTCACCAGGGACCTCAAGTCATTCGAACTCAAGGTGATTAGCTTAAGTGTTGGTCGTCAAAACATCAGATGATTTGTTCAACTCTTGACATGTGTCCTATGAACTCTTTTTTTCTTTCATCCATAAGCAACCATCGGGGCTCTTCTCGATTTTGCTTACTGGTTTTCTTCTATAGATGCACACGCATAATTATGCAAGGCCTTTTGTGAGCGTATCAAAACACTTGGAGCTTCTAGCACTAAAAAGACACATCATTGAACTGACACAGCGATCTTGCTCTTCATCGTCCACATGTTGAAAATTGACTATGCAATGATCTCATTTCAGGTGTTTGTTAGTGAGTATGCTGCTAATGAATAAAGGGATGCAGGCAATGGAAGCCTTCTTGCTTCGCTGGCAGAGGCCATAGGCTGCTTTCCTCACTGGATTAGAGAAAAATAGGTGATTTTCCTTCCTCTGATTTCCCCTTCTTTTTCTCCGGTGAATCAATTATTCATCCGGTTCTCCAGCGGATGATGCTTGAGTTTTTTCTGGATATAAATGTTGGCACTGCCTACATAACTGGCGTCCCGTTCTGCTTTCCCACACGAAGGAAAGAAAAAATAACACATGTAATTTTTTGGAGAGTAGCTTGCTGAGTAGTTTGGTAGTCAGTCGAAAGATATTACCTTAATTAAGTGGTCTTAGTTTATTTTCACGAATTATGATCATACATAAATAGGTCGTTCTTATTATGGAATGGTGTATCTGAACCTTTGAATCTGTTTAACTTTAATTAGAAGTTTATTCCGACAAAGAAACAACATGAGGAAGATACAAATAATTGATTGACTGAATGATTAATTGGCCACACATTATGTTAACCTTAATTCTGTTTTTCTTCATGTTTAGAAGATTGCACATGCGCTAAATGCATCACTCACTGGGAAATACTCAATCAGGAAGCACAAATCACTATTTACCTTCATGCAATGGGTGGATTTAGGAATTCCTAGCCTTTTTTATGTCTTTTTCTACCCTATAAATTTTGTATTGTTCCCTGCATGGGTAGTCGTTTGAGCATGACGTTGTGGAAGGGAAGAGTTAACACGTGTCCTTTCTAATGGCTATTTTAACCTGCATCGGGTTATCTGGTATGTTTTTCATTTTTAATTTATGCTTACATTTCTTCTCTTGCAAGTATGTTACGACAAAATATTAACGTATGTCTGAGGGTTTACATTCTTTCTCAAAGGTCTGGTGAAAGTGGAAAGTGTTATAGACAGAGTGAATGATCGTCTCTATGTCATTGGAGACATGCGATAGTACCAATAGGTTTTATATTGAGTTCACCTATTCTGTTGAGGCACATAACTTATGTAGGGCATGTATCACTATTTACTATTTTTTACTATACAAAGGGGAACCAATATACTGTCTAGCCTTTTTCCATTTTTGCCATTAGATTGGCTGTAACACACGTCCCCTTAGAAAGCTATTGTTGACCATGGTACCTTTTCTGAAGCTTGACAATTTACCTTATGTCGCTTCCTAATTAAGAGATCCGGAATTTGAACAGAGCTTGGGATTTTTGTAGCATTATCGTATGGATTTTGCTAAAACGATGCGAAGAGCTCTAATGTTGACCGGTGTAGACGTCGAGGACCATTTATTGTTGGAGGAGTAAGGAGAATAAGAAGCGACGATGTTACAAAGAAGTAAGATGGGGTGCCTTCTGCTGCAAATAACTTCAGGGAACACAAGACAAGTCTGTCTGTTACAGTATGAGGCAGCACTAGGTATGCAGATTCACTTGGTATTCTTGTGAGACGGAATGCCGAACAGCTTGTGACCTTTCCCCGTACTGAAATGAAGCAAGCTTGTCTCAGAAACCATGTGAACGTGACGACATTCTTCTTTATCTTTGAGGCATTCATAAGCAGAAAAAAGGTTTTCTTACTACACTTGGTATTTGTTTATGCAGACTACAAGGTTAATTCTACAGAGGACACACTTAAACAAGAGTGATATTTGTTTCTGCAGACTACAAGGTTATATGATAAATATGTACAGTCTCATTTTTCCAATGTTGATGACAAGGAAACCAGGTTAATTTAATGACAAGAGTTAACCACAGTATATCCCATGAGAAATTTATTTGAATACGTAAGGCTGACTGCATGGATGCTGCTTCAGTTTTCCCTTGTCGAATGGCATAAAAGGATCTCGAACACATCTTTTTTCGCATTAGTTCTGGTAGAAGATGCACATGATAAATTTTCTTATAGCATATGTGCAGTAGTCGATCTAGCATAACTGTGTATTGCCTCTGTTTTTTTAGATGGACAGCCATAATGCATCACCGCTCCATGTCTCTGAAGTAACAATGGTGGACACATCCGCTTTTGGAGCAGCTGGGAACAAAATTTGCAGAGGTGCCGCTTGCAACTTTTCTGACACAGTAACACCTTGAAAGATGCAAAATGAATACATGTGCTTATGAAACAAACTATCAATAACTAACGTTATGAGTATGATGGCAGGAAGGGTGGATTCAAATCCGCCAGCCTTGAGCCCTTGAGGCATGAATGAGAGAGTGAGGACATGGCATGTGCATTTGATAATTTGTTTATGCGGCATTCGGGAAGGATGGATTCAAATCCTTGAGGCCCTTGACGCCTGGATGAGCGACCGAGTATGGTAGTAGATTGTTCATTTGATAGTTTTCTATGTATCCGAGTCCAGTTGTATACAAGTGGTATACTGTATTTAGTTTGATGCTCTTGTTGTTGTAGATGTATTCTCACTTGGGTTTAATTATTTTCATTTTTACACTGTGACAAATATATTATGCTCTTTTTATCTTCATATTTCATCTTATTTATTTGTTGATGTCAGTATTGCATTGTGGAGTCATTTGATACCTATCCATCATACAATGTAGAATGTACAAGACAATGTCCATATGATGTGTCTCTTCACACTTAAATGGGAATATTTAACATGGATATATATATATACTTATCTAACTAAATGTGATATGTTCGATGACATTGAATCATGAAATTTTGGGAGCTAATATATTAATATATGTGCATGGGACCCTTAGGTGGTAGGACGCCTTTGATGCTGATTTGATAATATCTCATAGAAGCTTTTAGATCTGACTAGGTATTTTATTCACCCAATATGAGATGAATGTTGGCAATGGATTTAATTGATACGTTGTACAAATTTCTGTGAAGTTTTCCCGTAAAGATTTGAACCAGCAAGAGTTTATGGAATGTGTGCACATCATTGCGCATGTAAAATCAGAAGTACATATATGCAATTAAAATTTACGATTTGAATATTTGAATTCTGAACTCTAACATTACGTGCATTTGCACGTGCTTGATTACTAGTATCTAAAAGTTGTGCATTGAACACAGTCGACCACAATTTTCAAGTAAGAATTCTTTCTTTTCTTTTTAGCATGGCATATGTACACTCTCAAACAAACATTTGGGAAAGAAATCTAATACTCCCTCCGATCCAAAATAAGTGTCGCAGTTTTGAACTGGGGTTAGTTCAAAACGTGACACTTATTATGGATCGGAGGTAGTATATAAATAAAAAAGGTAAATAATGAGGATTCGATATAATAAGAGATAGACCACACTGGAAAATAACATAATCTGTAAAAAGGGGTGGAGTGGATGTAAAGGTCTTTAAAACAACTTCTTGAAAACATAGCCAACAGTGAGGAATGGCACAGTACCAGTAATAAAACATAAATAGGCCATTACAAGTGTGTTTCTGTTTGCATAAGTCCACATGATCATGATGTGTCATGAATTCATCAAACTTGCTGCACAATTCAATACTTTAAAAACGGAGCCACCATAAACAACGAACAATTGACAATTCCATATAATTTTGGATTGCACCCTTTGCAACAAATAAAAAGGTAATATCTATGCTAGAAGTCAATCCAAATTAAAAAAAACTGAACAGGTATTGCACTATCGTACCTCCAGGGAACACCCATTGCAATCCTGCACACAATGTCATGCGAACCCTCGCATCAACGCACATACCTGCATCCAAGGAATACACATACAACAATTACAATGGAATCACAAATAGAAGCTTAACAAAATCATATCAATAGCCTTCCAATGGCGCTACCTTGACGAGTACCCCCGGTCTGGCTGCCTCTCCTTCTTCCTTGATGTAGTAGCAAGCAACGCGCGCTCGCGCTCCTTCTCCTTAGCCTCCCTCTTCCTCCTCTCCTCTCTAAGCTCATCGATGCTCTTCTTCCCTCCACTCCTCTTCTCTCCATCGCCTTCCTTGCAATCTCTCCTCGCCTTAGACGAGGAAGCCAAGGGCTTCGCCGCGTACCAGGGTGCCGCAACGCCCTTCCCGGCAAGGCCGTAACCCAGCCTGTACTTCTCATCGTCGGGCCCCGCGGTCCTGACCTCCTCCTCCTTCTTCCGTTTCTTAGGGTTCGGCTTAGAGTCGGCAGCAGGCTCTCGCTCCCGAGCTGCGCCCCTCCCGCCGCTAGCGGAGGCAAGTGCGGCGAAGTCCGCGGCCCCACCACCGCCGGAGAAGAGGTTGATGTGGTCGCCGTCGGAGGCGACGGGTGATGGATCTGCAGGCCGCGCGGCGGGGGGTGGGGGTGGGGGTAGGGACGGGGCGACCTGATCCGAGGACCGGACGGAGGACGGGGGTGGAGACGGGGCACGGGGAGGGGAGGGCGAGTCCGCCTGGAGGCCGCGGTTGCGGCGGAGCGCGACGAGGCGGGAGTGGGACTCGCGGCGGCGGGTGGCCTCGCGCTGGAGCTGGTCCTGGCGGGCGGCCTCGGCCTCGTCGACGCGGACCTTCTCCTGGTTGTCGAACCTGTAGACGTTCCAGCGCTTCTGCGGCAGGATGTTCAGCCCACCGTGCCCACCCATCGCCGCCTACCGGAGCAGGTTCCTCGCCGACGGCCGAGGCGCTTGTGTGGGGGTGTTCCGGCGACTGGGAGATTGGGGATTTCAGCCTTTTTTCCCCCACGGGTTACTGATTTTGCTACGTGCGCGTGACGAAGAAGAGAGAGAGGAGGTGGGCCATTTATCAATCAGGCCGTGTTTGCTGCCTGATTCGACATGCTAGGCCCAACAGCCCAACGGCCCTGGGGTTCAAGGCAGTGACGTCACCCGCTCTCTTCCGCTCCGCTTTTGATTTCCATGGAGCGGCTCAAATCGGCGGTGCCGGCCGATCTCCGGCGAGCCGTCGGCGAGGGGACGACCCGTGACCTCCCATCCACCACCTCCCTACTTCTCGCCTTCCTTGAAGGCCTCCCTCTCTTCCACCAGGTAACCACCCACCCCGCTGCTTCACTTCCTGGCCGGTGCACTGTCCAGCAGCGTAGGTGTCTTGTCTGTGGTCTCAGTGGTTGTTTCGTTGCGTCTCGCTGTCGAGAAGGTCATCAGCGAGCTGACCGACCCGGAGCTCGCGCTGTGCCGCAAGGACAAGGAGAGGGCGGTGGAGCTGAAGGACCAGGGCAATACGTGCTTCTCCCGGAGGGAGTTCGAGCAGGCGCTTGGGTTCTATTCGCAGGGGTAATTAGTCATCACAATCTTTCAGTTGCGGCTCACGATTTTAATATTACACCTGTGCTGTGAAAAAGAGTTTTGTTACAAATTATTCAGCAGTTAAACCAGTGGGATTGTTCACTTGTTTGGTTGTTAAAATAGTGTGACCTTGATTTAGAAGAATCGACCCCACTCCTTTAAGTAGTAGAGATTCTTTGATTTTTTTTTGATAAAGGCCTTTATTACTTAAATTTAAGCATTACACTTGGCATCTGCATAACAAGATGCACACAGCCGACATATACAAAATAAAAAGAAGGAAAAAAACAACATAGGCCTGGATACAAATCACATGATCATGCACTCCGCCTATGGTGGTGGACAGATACGTAAGTCACGCTGCCACCCATGTGGGATAAAAATGTCCCTCGCCGTAGTCTCCAGTCGCGCAGACACCTCCATAAAAAGGTCTCGAAATTCCACGCGTTGTAATATGGACCACGAACGGAGCAAACTTGTGCACCAGTATATTACATGTAAGAGAGAAACATTTTTAATCGTTAAAAACCTTGTCATTTCTACAAAGCCATAGCGACGAGACAACAAGCAATCGCTCCCACCCTTATTATAGTTCTAAACTTGTGATCAATTCCATGCAACCAGTTTCCGAAAATATTCGCAACCGATTTAGGAGGATACAAATTAGAAGCAATTTGGATAGTTGACCATATAGAACGCGCAATCTTACATTCGAAGAAGAGGTGTTTTATCGTCTCATCGTGTAGACAAAAGCACACTTCGTACTTCCTTTCCAATTA